>MNPL01010252.1:0-14435 GCA_002081605.1 Tropilaelaps mercedesae
TATATATATATATATATATATATATATAGTGATTAACATTAAATTACAATTCGGACAACACATTTTTTGTAAAAGCACTTCTTGTCTAACAAAACAGTTGGGTGTTCGAGATTTTTTTAAGTATATCAGTTCATAAACAAACGCAGTGCTCCTGGAGAAGATCACATTTAAACAAGATATTTACCTTGTAAAATTTTTCAAAATCTCCGAGATAAATAGAATGAAGCGAGCTCACGTTCTACATATTTTTCTACCACATTTATTCCATAAACAAAATATCTTTCTTGATCCACCGAAGTGGCTTGTACATTGTACTCAACACACACTAAAGCGAAGTGAACCTCCGACTAATTACAGAACACACTAAACATGAAATGGGACCCAGTTCTACACATAGAACATACAAAGTGGGTTATAAAGTTACTACTATTTTAACCATCCACTGTCGGTTATCGGTAGCTAGAGCAGCATTTTCGGAGAACCGCAAAAACTGCAACCAATATACAAGTTCAAATGAACGAAAAATAAATTTGTTCATTTAATACGTGTGACAAGTTAGGGCATATGTTTCTAACTAAACATATAACGCGGATCTTAATAGGTTTACAGTCGAAAATATATTAAATCATATATTCTTGGTCAGATTGCTCAAAGTCGTTAAAGCAGACGACGGAAGACCATCTGTTTGATCACCAAGTCTCAAAAACTTGCACTTTTGTTTACTCACGAGATGCCTCCATTTTTAACAAATTTATTTGGTGACAGCTGGCGATTGAAATCAGCTGTCTGACCGTGATATATGTTGCAGACTGGTGAATACCTCATAATTAGTGAATTATCTCATATGCTGAGATGTTCGACCTCTGTCAATTTTTTGCGAAAAAGCTGATATCTCTTTAGATGTCGGCTTTCGCGGAAATTCCGAACATGCGATAAATCTTAAGTGTTCATTTGGCCACCTTGTCGACTCTATGTGTGGTCAGTAATGGCGCGGAGATAAAATTTGTGACATTATATTTCGTAGCGAAATTCAAGTCTAGTTTGGTAAGTCCGCCCACGTGCTACATTTATCTACATGCTACAAGCTATACACTGCTTTTACAGATGGGTATTGATGGAATAAGTGCACGTTACAATGCTCTATGGTTTGCTCTGACATTTTGTTCGTGACAAGAAATGTTTAATCAAGGTTGTCATCCACGAGGGCTTGGTTTGCCTGTTTTATTATGATAGACCAGGATAGTAGAGAAAATTGATGTCGCTTTTTGTTATATAAAGCCAAAAAAGACCGACTAGTTTATCTGAAATCGCCACTTAACGTACAAGTGGAATCAGAGGATATTTTTGCTGCAAAAATTGTACGGATTCTCTGTATTTTGCCATTTCAGCTTTTCTAGTAGTTTATAGGCTACAATTATTGGTTTAGCAAATTGTACCGTTTTTTGTCCGCCTTTTTGTCAGCTAATGGCATCGGACAAAACGTGTCTTTTCGATAGTAGTGCACACACTAATGCGTGGATTCAATCACACCTTACACATTTTGCATTTACTATCTCTTACGAAGTGATACAGAAAGCCGCGCAGGGGACGTTAAATATAGACTGATCGTCAATTTTAAAAATACACAGTAAGATCTAGGATGAATATTGTAACTGAAAATACCACCACGAGGCGCTGCACACTACTACTTACGGCGCCACTACAAGATACATCGAGAAGGAAGGAGGATTGAAGTCCTGAGAAGTCCATTGGCATTCACTGAAAGTGCCATTGTTTTTGTAGTCCTTAAAAGCAGCTGCTCAAAATTCACCTATATTTACTGAGTGGAAGAGGACAAGAATTGCTACAATGAGCTTCGAAAAAACCAAACGTGCCGTGGTAGAGGCCGGAGAAGCTTCGGAAAGCGATGAAGGGGAAAGTGAATTATCTAGAATCACCCCACAAGTGTCTACTGTGCGCGCAGCGGCTAGCGTCTCTGAAAACCCTGCGCTTGGTAGGCAAGGTAGGTATACTTTCGTTTATTAACATTAGTTAACTAGAACGTCAGCGTCCTTTACAATAATCGATCGGAGTGACTTAGTGTAATTTTACGGATATTGACAGGTAATGTTTTTCCACCAGCTTCCAAGAGGAATGAAAAAAAATAACATTACTTTAAGTTTTGTAGTGATCTCATCAATCAATTAGCACGATAATTCTGAGCATTCTAATTGCTTTGGCCACAGTATCACAAACCCATGCTTGGGCGCGAGTAATGTTAAAATGTTTAGCCATTGGCCTCTAATAAGCCTTACTGCTTCTTCGCCCAATCACTTCAAAAGCGACCACACACCTTTAAATAAATGTAGCATAATAGACGTATTCACAAATACGTGGTAGAATCTCATTGACGCGATCCATTTAGTTACAGCAACATCGTTTGATACTTACTCTGTTTCATCTCTGACAGCAGCCTCAGGATCTATCACTTCCGTCTCCCAGGTGAGGATCCTCTACAATTGCAATTAATTAGTAAAAAATTACAAGATAATGTCTATATTATTTTATATGCGGATACTACAAGGTTTCTCAATACAATTAGCAAAAAATAAATGTAACGCTGCAGAACTTCACGATAAATTTTTGGACTAGTCAATGACAGGCGCCACATAATGCATGAGCCCCAGGCAGCAGGGAGCCCCGCATACAACACCGAAATGTTATTGACTCCGCGGAGCCGAAGAACCAATAGAGACTTCTCATGAACCTTGGTTGAAACCCAAGGTTAATTCCCGTAGCCCTTGCAGGGGCCAAGGTAGGGCGGCCAGCCTTCAGAGCTGACTACAGGGATACCTTACACCTTGCCGTACCGACCGCTGCGGACGAGTTGCTTTTGAAGGAGTACAAGGTGACCGACTGCTGCCTGGGATTTTAGGCTAGTTAATTTTAGGCTAAAACATAGCAAAAGTAACCAATCGCCGCTTACTGCTACTGAATAGACAGAACTGTTTCTAGACCTACCCAGGCTTATATTAAGCTGATGTCATCAAGAATGCTTTTGTGTATTACGTAAAGAAATAAGGTGTGTAATAATGTCTTGATGTAAGGAGTATTACTACAGTTTTTAATTTATTTTAAGCAAGAATCTAACACTTTGAAGTTAATCTGCTTTTCCAGCAGGAGTTGCCAGCTCGTCCAATGTCGTGTCGCGCATTAGTTGACTTCAACCGCTCATTGGCCAAAGGAGTTCGAGATGCTGCGGCCCTTCCGTACGCTGTAGCCATTAAGGAAATCGACGACATAGCACTTGATCTCGTCAAGGGACAACAACTTGTAAGAAATTATGCTACACCTACTGCTACATCGACTCAAATAATTCTTTAGATTCGAATTTTCTTGGCAATAGAAATTTAGTAGGCTAAGCAAAGTGTTTTAATTCTCATGATCGAAATACAATTGATAATCAATAACTTTCTACGAATGCATTCTTGTTATGTAGAAACCAGAAACAGAAAAAAGCCGCAACCGTTCTTAACAGACGATACTTAACAGCTTCGGTCTTTAGCGCCTATCGTCTTTATGCTTACGCAGAGTGAAGCCCTATAACTAGAAAATTAGAACAATCGAAGTCTGGAAATCCAGCGTTTTTACCGCTGCTCGGCCTTCATATTTTTTTAAATTTAGACACGTTCATATTCCATTTGCGTTGATTCTTTAGAACACAGACCCGTCAACCCTAAATCACTGAACTTTGTTTGATCGAATTTAAGTATAGTCTGCGCTCTATCTATTCCACTAGGTCGATAACGAAATGTTGTTTATTAAACGCGCGTTTAAATTTTCCATGAATATTTTTTCTGTATAAAACTCAGTGATCAATGTCGCCGCATTTTCACCTGGAGCATTTAGAATAAATAAAAATAACAAATTATCTACTCTGCACCATTGACACAATGTTAGCAGACATGAAATCTGTTCAGAAACATACGAAATGCGTGAATAGTGAAATTAAAGCATCCATTTGTTTATCACCTTTAATTTAAATTGAACACAATAAGAACAGTCTTGGACAACCTTCAAACCCAACAAAGTATAGAGGTAATTAGTTCCTTTGCGAAGGTAATATATATATATATATATATAAGCGTACAATATTTATCTTAACATATCACACTCAATGATATACCATAAAGATAACATTTAGACATAGAGACCATGATATTTTGGTTAGGTCGAATGTCTACTAGAATTTCCGGATATTGCAAACACACAGCACGAATGTACAACTCGTCAAACCGTAAGCAAATTCCGCGAAGGTTTTCATTTAATATCTAATGTGACATCTTCTCAATGTAAAATCTGTCATTTAAATGACAAAAAAACAAGTTGCTTTTAAAGCTCAACTTTGGCTCGTTTCACTATGCTTTTACCAGATGGATGACGTGTATCGCGTTCTAGAATCTGTAGGCAACTCGTTGCAGAGTATCGAACGCGAGGCTGATGAACTTCGGGCCCAGTGTAGATCTGCACTGCCACTTGTTTCTCATAGCCAAATCCGCATACCAAAACCGCCTACGTCATCGTCGTGAGGGAACGGGTTGGTGGTCATTTATCATCGACCTGATAATGTAGAACTGATAAGCGTTGCAGTTATATATATATATATATATATATAAGTCTCCATACTAAATTTAAAGGTATGTTGACATATACATTTATGCAGATAAAGATACACCTACATGATTTGCTGTTTGGGATTATATAAGGAATACTTCACTTAACTAATCGATATATATATATATATATATATATATATAACTAGTGTCAACTACCTAGTGTTACTATTATTATACTTTTCTTACATGATAAGCTTGATGTGATGATATCAGCGAATTGTTATTTAAAAAACTGCCGCTATGAGGAATTCAAATATCACATTTGTCTGTGTGAGAGCGTGTCAACTGATAGATATTGTACTCGTCTACGGGCTAGATCGGATTCGGTAGGTCATGTTATTTCGCCTTTTTTGGAAAACATGCCGTTGATTTGCTTACGAACTAAGAATTAAGCGGCCAAAAATGTGCCCAGAGCCGGATGCATAGGAGTCTTTATTAACAAAACTAAATCACTACTCTGTGTATCGTCAAAAAATAAAGCTTATTTCTACCCCTGGCCCAGACAGCGCCAGTTATTTGTACTTGCAGTTGTCTAACAATGTGGAAACATTTAGTAAGAAAAAATAATAATAATAATACTTATATAATGATACTTATATAACATATAATAAATGACTACACTATACACTGCATCGTTCGGCTTTCACATTTTGTTTTCCATTAAGGTTAATAGTAGTATCAGAAATGAGCAAACCTTCACTATAGATGAGGCGATTGTTTTTGATACGAAGCTTAAGAAAACACAAATTGAACAGCGCCAGCGTTAAGACGCTGAAGTCGAGTGCCAAACGCGCACTAAAGTGAATGTTAGTGAGATGGAACTGCAGAAATATGTGCCTATTTATTTCTAGTTATGTAATGATAGCCTACAGTAGTATTATAGAAGGATACTTTATTAGTGTATTCTAGTTTAGTACGTATTATTCTATATAAAGAGTCCTTCCCGTTTTTTCTCTGTTTGTTCCTTTCGGATCTACAAAATCTAAAATGAAGCATAATCCAAAAAAAATAAGAATGAATTAGAAATAGAAGTTTACGCTTAGGTTTACTCATACAGTTTACTTATAAAACATTGTACAAACAATTAACGCCTGATCAATAATGGAGTCACAAGAGTACGGCTACAAATTGGCTTCTCTGGTGGCAACACCATTGCGAAAGTTAGGATTTCAATCCTTAGAAGATTGTTTTGTGTCAAATTGGGAGACCTTACTCATTAAATGGTTTTTGCAAAACTGAATGAACAGTATCTGAGCGAACAATAATATCTATGCACGCTAGATGTGTAGGTCAAGCAAA
This sequence comes from Tropilaelaps mercedesae, assembly GCA_002081605.1. NCBI lineage: Eukaryota > Metazoa > Arthropoda > Arachnida > Mesostigmata > Laelapidae > Tropilaelaps > Tropilaelaps mercedesae. Next base: position 5,955 of record MNPL01010252.1, read on the forward strand.
GCCAAACAACGATCTGATTTTTGCGATAACAAAACGATCTGATTATGAAAACCAAGTGATTTACACAGTTCGTCGTGTCCAACGGCGAAGTTGTATCGAATCACAGCTTCGCTTCACCAGAATATCATTTACGTCGAGCGACATTCGATAACAAGAAAACGCCCTATACTTACTGAAGAATTTTGCCACCAAACCGGCCAATTCTTAAAATGACATTGACTGATTGGGCGAAAGGTGGGAATTGTCATGAAAACATATTACTGATCGACACATCGGAATTTTGCATACGTTTCATATTATAGGTAAATCTCGGAAACATTTTTATTTTGAAAAAAACAATTTTTCTCTTGAAAAAGTACCAACGTAAATTTGCAACACAATAGAGGTTCACCTTCGTTGGATCTATGAGAAGACGTAACGTATAATTATTATTATTGCATGAGTATAATTAGTGTTATTAAAGAAATGTTTTATAAAGGTGTTTATTTGAGCATACAGGTAGTCAAAGAATTGTTTCCTGTAATTATTATATACTGAGTTGTCATGTGAAGCTGTATTATATGCTCAAAGATCAGCAATCACATGAACTTTGTCTATTCTCGTTAATCCAACTGGTTTTTGGAACTCTCACTCTTGTACCCTGCGTGTTTTTCTTGACTCTGTTAAGTGCGTTATGTATATTGAGGGATGGGCGGCGCATCTCACAATAATGTAGGTGCTTTAGCATACTTAAGCCTCATATAAGTAAGCTATGGCGCGGAATAAAGCTGATTCTTTTCCATATATATATATATATATATATATCGCGTCAGTTACGTGCTTGTCGGACGTTAATAAAGGATTTGCGCATAATTTGAGCACGACGCCGTTCGGAAAAGTACACGAAACCTCTAAACCATATTAACAAAATTACAGTTGTATACACGGAATTCCTACGGCACGCTCAAAGGCTACTTCTCAAGAGAGCTATACTTTACATTTACTTGAATTTTGGAGTTGTTTTTTCTTCTACTAACGCTTTGAAGTAATTAACTTCACTGATCAAAGAAAATGAACACAAACATCATTCGCCCCCGCAGAGTGCACGGGTGTTGGGGCGCAGGCAGAAACCAGGAAAAAATGTGTACTGCTGTGAGGGATAGTTTCCTTGACGACCTTAAATACTCGAACGGTTCACGTCCATCGGTTTGAGAGCTGTAAAAACTCGTCTATTTCATAGTGCCCGTGAAATATGAGAATATGAATTACGGATAAATTGAGATCACGAGTATATATCATTGGTAAGCAAATCATATCGCATCGTTATCCCGCTGCTGGGCTAGCGAGATATAGATTAATTTGAAAGAGTGAGCTCTTACTATATGAGCTCGTATGACCCTGAAAGCCGCTGGAAGGGAAGAAATAAATAATTATTACATGCTTCAATGTACAATGCACAATACATATTTTATGAGGTACGAACAGTCGCATTTCGTAAAAAATTGAACGAATTTGGGCTCCATATCATCGTAAATACCTAGAGCGCAACGCTGATTAGTCCGATGAGGTCTTCGGTGATAGACCTATTTGCAATAAATAACGAAATATAGTGCGCAAACTGGATAACTGGCCTAGTGAGGCAAAGCTTATTATGTAACATCTATGTAATTGCAACTGAGATCGCCCCACGCACTTGCAAAGAGCCGCATATTTTACAAAAAGCGGAAAAGTGAATCTCTTGAAGCAGCATCTTCCCGTACTGCCATTGATCTGAACTAAAACAACAGCAAGTCTACAACAGCAAGCAACAACAGCAAGACGTAAAGCATTGCGTCATCCTAAATGGCATCCTAAAATGGCTTAGTAGACCCTAGTAGGACGCGGAATATTTACGACGAAGGATATATCCATCAAACAAAAGTACTGGTCAGAGTCCAACAGCCTATGAAATCTCTGGTAGCTAAAAACTAAGTAAGGTCAAATTTCATATAACCAAAATTTACTGCGAAACCAAGAGAAAAAGAATTCTCGGACAAACAAAGACACCGCCAGGATATTCCTTAAAAATCACGATACCTCAAAGAACTCACTTTAAAGGTATTATTGGAGCACAGAACACCGTTCTAGCAGTAATGCTTCTGTACCCGATCTTGTAGATAACGATGACCTTGAACAAGTCATAATGAATGGGTGAAAGAAAAATTACATGCAGTATACCAGATATTAACATAGTGAATTAGAAACGTTAAACAAAAAATAAATTAAGATTCGGATGCCATAAGGCTATAAAAAAATAAGTTATAAAAATTAAATTAGGATCGCATATGGACGCTGAGACTCTATAGATAACTTACATTTGAATTAAGGGATAGGGCAGTTATTTACAAGAAGAACGGAAGTGAGCGTGAAAGAAAAGAACATTAAACAGGCTGTTATTAAATGTTAAACAGGCTTTACAAAAGCCCAATATGTATCCTCAGATAAATAGAGGCAAGTACAAAAAAAGATAGAAATTTATATGACATATAATAAGCAAAAATAATGCTTTTATAAGGAAGACGGAACGCTAAAAAACCGGCAATAAAAATAACAAACAAAAAAGAGGGACCGTAGACAAAAATATTTTAACTCCCGAAGGAACAACTTTTCGAAACGGCCAGACGATAGTCACTCTTGAATTGGCAAGGCAAAAGAATCACAAGGCATTAAACGAAAAATATCAAGTTAATAGCTTCATATTCAATTACGTCTTCAGTGTTTTTACGCTTGGATCTGAATATTTTAGTTGTGTTTTCTTCCCACAAACGCATGAAGTGTAAATCAAATGTGACGCATCAAATGGCGTTTATTGCCTGTTTATAAGGCAAAGTATTTTATATGTTTGTATATGTTTGTGCAGAGATTAATCTTGTGCTCATGGCGTTCAGTGCGCGTATTAACGTATTCAGTTTCACATCCGTTACTGGCTCTTTTTGTCTCAACAAAAAGTCAGTTTTTTGGATATTATTTTACACGGGTAAGGGTATGATTCGATACTGGAAGTATTGTACTATAGTTATTAATGCAATTGTTATATGGACTTAACGGTTACTGGATTTTGTTAATGAATATTTGAAGTAATTACGTCTGTGGTCGGAATCTCGTGATTTATCAGGATTAATCCGGCGAACAGTATGCCTGGTAATATTATGATTAAACGAGAAGATATCTCCTTTTTTATTTAATGTGTTCGTCTCTCCTCACGAGATCTTGAACCTCACATGCAATAATGTCATTTTGTATATATCAGAAATTAACTATGAGGATCATCGCTTGCAAGTCTTCAATGAGCATACAGCTCTTCGTGTAATAATTTAGTTTTACACTAATACAATATAATAACGAATACAATACAGTGGGCTTCATGGGCTGTGGAACCGAGAGGTAAATTTAGACATATTATGATAGAGTTAAGTGTTATTTACCCTGCTCAAACATGACTGCAGGGTGTGGGGTCACGTTTGAATAGGGTATTACCAGTGGTAATAATACCCTGAGGGTGTAGGGTTTGAGTACGCCATTGCCGTGGCAGTCATGATAACCTTTATTTTTTAGCAATTTTTATAAAATATAGAGGCTAGAAAAAATTCGACTCCTGGACATAAATGCGCGGTTTAGCATAAACTTAGTTCAATTTACCATTCCAGAGTTTGTAAAAATTCTTAAGCTTAGAAGTGGGGCACCTTGCTCACGTCGAACTACTCTGCAACAAATGTTAAAATAATTTTATATATTTATATATATATATATATTGAAAACAATGCAATGCACTAGGACGCTTAGGAAAATTTAACAAATGTAAATGGTAACCACAAACGAAATAGTTATCGGACATGTCAGCAAACCTGACTGGAAAAAAGATTGATTGATACGTGTTCCGCGACATTTGTGCTCGAAATTGTGTGGTTAATATTATAATAACGTATATACATATACGACATTAATATATGTTTGCATGTCAGGTTCAAAGAAATGTAGATTTCTAGAAAGATTTATATGGTTTAGTAATATTTTTCTACTCAAACTTCTTGCAGAAATTCTTGGCGTTCTTTGATTTCGCAAAGCTGAGAAATAAAAGTTATCATAGAACAGACCTTGACAATTTTCATTTATATCCGTCCTATAACCTATGTTGCGGATTCTGCTGAATGGCTGAAGTCGAGCCGAAATCTATTTGACCATCGCCCACAGTAAAGCTATAGCATTCATTTTTCTAATATTTTTACAAGGCAACTAGGATTTTATGAGACGACTGGTTTAATGTACGTAGAAACTACGTATGTCGATACGCGAATTGGCATACGTACTTTCACTGCGCGTTATTTTTTTTTGGCCTATAATCTGCAACCGAAGAAACTTACCTAGGTAAAATTATCTTACGCTATCGAATAGTTCATCATTTCCATGAGTGAAAATAGGCAAAGTTAATGCTATCTGTAGCGTAAGCTTAAAATATATCACCGTATGTGCTGTTAACATAGCCACAGTCAACGCTTCATAGATAAGAATTGTTAGTGTGTAAAAAAGTTCGAAAGGTTTAAAACTAGTTCGCTGAACAGGCTTTTAAAATGATGTTCTATCAGAGGAGGCAAACAGTGTTTCTAGGTCAGTGATGCGCTTGCTCAGTGTTGTCTGCAGCGATATAAAGCTCAAGAATTACTTCAAAGATTTTAATGTTGAATCACAATAAGCTTTGAAGGTTTTGGAGTGAACTTTGAAGGCAAAATTGACTATAAGTATAACAAGAAAATAAAAAGCACAAGAAGGTAAATTAGCTATCTTTAGAATCACCGCAGAATTTATGTTATAACGCATCTAAATCTTTCTTTCCCTTTTAAATCCAGCGAGGAAGAACCAATGAGGTTTTAATGAAAATGACTAAATATATGATGTATTATACATATGATTAACGTGTATTCTAGTGGTATCTTAATGCTACATTCAGTTTTATTGGACTGCGCTCAGTTTCCGCTTAAGATTTCATGTAATCAATCGTTTCGTAAACAATAAATTGTTTTATGGAATCGATTCCTAAGGTCCTGCTGAAAAGTGCAGAGCACAGTCCTAAGGGAATGAAATTCTTTAAGGCTTGACAATGATTGGATGGTCTCCAGGACGTAATTGTGCTATGTTAGGTTTGTTCAGTCCTTTAATGTTTCGTTGAGTAGCGTCTTTTCTTTTACAAAAATAAGTTTTATTTAGCTCGTGAAACAGTTTTCCTGATTGACTAAGACCGATCTTTTTGCTGTAGTAGGTGGCCTCTGCGTTACAATGCTGCAACTTTAATGAGTCCTTCTAAACAATTTTTATATTAAGAATAAATATTTTCGGTAATAATGCATTATTCAGTGCCGATTTAAAATATTTAAATTGAAGTTATCGTCTTTGATCGTTCCTTTTCCTGCTCAGAAAGTTTGAATTCTTTCATAATACCTTTTCAAAAAAAAAGGTTAACAGGCTTGCCAAATGTAGCGTTGCCATGAAAAATGCCTGGAGCTTAACAAATACATAGCATAATAATTGCTACAGCTGTATTAGTCTATTTCCAATACGCTATGTGATCCAGATTATATGGTTGGTGACGTAAGCAGCTTGTCCTTAATTTATACAGTTCAGGTAGAAAAATTGGCAGGTACTGCTAGAAGTACACCTGATGCATCGTAAAAGCCACCCCAAAAGGCACAATGTGACATTGATCGGTAATTTGTCGTCTGACTAAAAGCTGGGTTAAATTAGTGGGAATCCAAACCAAATACACGACTTAGCTCTACTTCGAATGAATGTTAAAAAAATTCTGCTGGCTATATTGCAGTGTGAAGTATTTGCGATAGTGTAGTCACTATTGGCTATAATAAGTTACCCCTTTCTGTAACATGTTGAGAAGGCCATCTCATTTCGTTTATATTAATACTAACGCATTAATCTTAATTAACTGACCGGATTCGCTATCATGAATTATTCGTACAGTGATATTCTTGTATATTCTTGATATTCTTATACTAATTCGCCGTAATTTACCTGCTGATGAACAGGGTTCAATTATTTCAAAGGAGACTATGAGGCAACCAAAGCTAGCTTCTTACTGCTTTCGTGGCTGGCCTTCCTTAAAAACTGCACTACTTTCAATGCTAGATATAAGCAGCTTGCCTCATATGTTCTCTATCTTGTGGAATTGATCATTCTTTCGAGGGAAATAACTCGCAGCCATCGGCATTTTAGGAATCAGGCTGTCCCTGTGCGTCAGCTTATTAATGATATCTCGACTTGCTCTTCGGTACACATACTAAAAAACCAGTAATAGGTTTAGAATTCTAGAAAAATGTGAACTATCTCTTCGGAAAATGCAGTTCGTTTAAAGTACGGCCGCAAATCTGATGGTATTCTACGAACTTCTAAGTTTTTACCGTAATGTGACAACTGCTTTGACTACTCCATTATACCTAATACGTCAGAGGTTATGTGACAGTGTAACCGTCCCACATTTATTTACGCCATCCATATTAAACTTGTTCAAAGAAACTCTCAAAGTCAGAAGATGAGCACCAGACGTGTGGCACAAAAGATCATTGTATTGCATCATTTTTGAAAAAAAACTCTGGTCAATCACAGCACATTCTCTAACTGGGGGTTTGCTGGATGTTAAGCAGAACGGTTTTTGGCATGTAAATAATGTGATCGCGTGGAGAACATCTCGTATATTAAGATTGTGATCTTCTCTAATTTTACTGTTGCAGTGCACAACCGCTGCACTTACCTCATATATGAATGTTGATTGTCTTGTAAAGCACACTGAAGCTGAAGCTGAGTTTCTAAATTGTTTCCCTGAGAAAGATGACGTTTTTCTATACTGCTGAATTGTTTATTGTCCTTCAGCCTGCTGCTCAACATGAACGTTTAACAAGAGTTTTATGGGTGAGGCGTATTTTAATACGAACTTCTAAGGTCATGAGTTTACGTAAGGACAAGTAGTACAGAAAAAGCGTAAGTGCAGCCTCACTGTAATCTGTCTTATGTTGTTTTCCAGAAAGAGGTTCGATTGGTGAGAGTTGCTATTCAATTAGTGGGAGCCAAGCTACTTTTTTGTAACTATCTCTGCAATACTTTGTTAGGCAAGAAATTCTGGTCCTTTTAGAATCAGAATTTCCTAATTCTACAAAAAAAAAGTTAAACTCTTTGATTCCACTGAATCATGAAAAACTATTTTCTCAATAGTTCTTAACTAAGCAAAACGCGTTTTAAAATGAGAATACACAATTGAATTCCGTTCTCGCGACTTAATTCATGTCTTTAAATGAATTTGACCACCGCTTTTTGTATCAACATGAATCTCAGGGGTTCTCTTCCAGCAACTCGTTTGATTTGCTCCATAAAAGCAAACGCGTTTTTCTCTAACGTTTGGTCGGTTTCTTCACTGAGGGCTATAACAGACGACTTTTAGAAGTTCAGATATTATATTATACCTGGACTCCAAATTTAAGCTGTAACTCTGACTGGTTGGTTGTTCGATTAAGAGGATGGGACCCGGAAATGCACTTTCGCGTTTTTAGACTGTAGTTGTAATACGTTTAGGTTATAACAGATTTCTCTGTGAACATCCTTTGTAAGTCAGGTAAAGACTTCTCAGGCACCATTTGGGCTCAGAAATCTAATTCAGATTTTGTCGAAAGGGCAAGTTTATAACTTCGTTCCTTTCTAAACATGCACGCGAAGTTCTATTAAGGTTTATAATGCTCGATTTATTAATATACTTTTCCAAATTAGCATGAGCAAAGTAGAACATGTTTTCGGACCAGCAAAATGCTAAAATGCTTTCTGCCTTATTCGGTCTTATGGGTTTAATTGTCAAAAAGACTTTCCTGCTACCCAGATAGAAAAACCTCGCCTAGGATGAACCATTCTACTCTAGTGAAGATCGAATAATTTAATGTCTTCTTCTTCTTCAATAAGATCTTTAGAGTGAAGTGAATTAATTAATGGAGCGCTTATACAGACATTCATTTGAAATATGGTTACCACGATCTCATCAAACCCAAATCTGTCAGACTATCGGAAGCAATCGTTCTAGACACGACTTTCCCATTCTTGCTTTTATTATTGTCCTTAGAACTACTTTTATTGCAAACAAAGTATTGATGATCGTTAACATCAATAGTATGAATCTTGGAATCATATGTGATGGAACATCTTACCCGTTACAGTGTGAGCGGAGTTTTAAGCAGAGCGGTTAACGTGTGTAGGTGTGTTTCGCTTGTGAGCTTGCAATCGTTGTGTTGGGCAATGACATCAACTGCCTTTATGCTAGGACGAATTGTATCGTGTGGGTAAAGAAGAAGAAGAAGGCTGAGCTGATGGTCGGCCAAGAAGTGGTTGACTTTAGCTCAATACGCCTGAGGCGGGTGGGTGCTTTATTGTTCCATTATCATGCCGTAGACGCAGAGCTTATCATTGAAATCACTATCATCA
>MNPL01010252.1:14977-34146 GCA_002081605.1 Tropilaelaps mercedesae
CCAGTAAACTTGTTCGTAGGGGATCAACTAAAGGCAGAGACGTCTGTAAGCGTTGGCTCCTTCGCTCGCTCTACCGGGCGCGTTTTTAGAGCGTGCCTGGCGGCGTCCGTGTGTTCGTAAGCACGTATGTGTATCAGGTGCGATGTGCTTGCCGCAAACCAGGAGGCGCGGCCGTCACCGTCACCCATTCAACCTCGTTGACTATACTTGACAAAGAAATTACCAACAGTGCTTCTTGACAACCGTCTATGGTGGCGCCTTCGTCACTGGACAGGGGCAGAAAGAAGACTTCACTTAGGCAGTTGAAGTCAACGACGACAAGTGTGTGCGCCGACACTACCCGCGGTGCTGCTCTGAAATTTTCGATAAACGAAGAAGACGCGTAGGATGTGCGCAAATGGTTGACTATTTGCAAACCTATAGAAGCCCAATAGAACTGTTGTGTATTAAATGTTGTAGACCACTCCTTTGGCGAAGTGGTCGGAGTTATCCGCTTGATTAAAGATACGTTGCGGACATTCGCAATCAGTAAAAGTTAAACTTCCATAAGCTTAAAAGTCATTAGGTGACAGAAAAGCTCCTTTAAGCTTGCTAGTATCTAGCCTTGAAGGTGGTACGATCATGTTACTACACTATAGAACTGTTCATATAGCATTCGCAATGGTTTGTGCTATCAGCGCCAATAAGAGCACATCAATTAATTTGCAAAATTCATCAGCAACGGTAATGCAACTGAAATCTGGTAGAATAGGTGGCGCTAGGCAGGCCAGGGTTCTTGATACGCAGCCGGATACAGAAATTCACGCCGAGCACCGAAATTTAGAGCCCAACGAACGCCTACAGCAACAACATAACGGTAATCAAGATATCGTACAGGACTTAGTGACTCATGATGTTTCTGGCAGTGCCAACACGACTGAGCAAAGGATAAGTGAAGTTCAAAACCGTTATCTTGAAGATCAGAGATGGAAAGGTAGTTTTGACAACATTACAGCTTACAGTCAAAAAAAATTCATTTTGGGGCCAGCTTTTGCTAGAAAGATGGATGATTCAGAGAAATCCGTTTTTCCAGTAAAGGAAATCAAATCGAAGCCATTGCATTTTGGCGAAAAAAATCAAGATATTAATGACTTTATGCTCTACCGTCCGAAGAGTCGTTCTCGAAACAGGTACCAAAGAAGCAGAATCCTAGTACAAAAAAATACTCGGACCAATAGCCGGAGCTCACTGAAACCACGTACAGCTAAATCAGTTTCCACAGACATTTCGGGAAAGATGCAGGAAGCGCACCGAGGGAAGTCGCTCTCTACTGAACTCGTCGGTATGGTCAGCGGACTTACTCCCGAAGTCATGCATGTTGAGACTCGAGTCCTACCAGACATCTTTGTACTACCAACATCCAAGGAGAACTCTAAGGAGCAATATCCACTAGGAGAACATCCAAGATGGACAACCGTACTACCGGATACTAGAACAACCCATTTTGATATCCGACTAGCCAAGGAAATGTTGCATGGAAAATTGAAAGAAGGTGATCACTCACTACCAGTTGAGGTACGATTCAAACATAAACAATACGACCATACGAAGGAAAGCAAAGAAAATATCGAACCAAGATCTGAGGATAGAGTACTCCTGAGTCCCCACAACCGCGCTACAAGTGGGAGATCTTTATTCAAGATATTGGCAGGTCAGCAACAGAACAGTGATCCTAATGAAAGCAGTGGTAAGAATCAAACCTCAAGTGCAACAACTGAAAAGGAAAATAAAATGAGCCCATTTAGATTTGGACTACAGCAACTGTTCACACCGCGCCTACCGGTTGCCCTACCTGCGTATCCGCAGATGATTACGTACGCCCCGCAATATTCAGCAGGGAGTCTTTTATATCCGACACGAGCTCCTTTACTGCCGCTATATACTACAACAGCACTACTTCCGGCAGCTGCTCATGCAGCTAGACCCGCTCCTGAAATCTCCCCTACACGAATGCCACAGCAACACCCCGCTGCATCCAGTATTGTTAAGGCAGTTGAGACAACGACAGTGGCAGCATCTCCAGATGAATGTCCAGGTGACTGTGTCGATGTGTTTGCTGCACTTATGTGCGGGCAAGTGGATGAAGAAGCACGATGTGTCTTGTCAAACCAACGGTGCTGCGTCGGCGGAACAGAGCAGGTAAGAAACTCTTTGCATCTGACGCTTATTTTTTCCTTAAGGCACTTGCAACTCTAGCAGAAGCGATAAGGCTTTGAGAAAACTGCATTTCTTGCGTAAAGATTGCAAGATAAATTGATTTCCAATCGATTTTAGCCAAAATAAAAACAACGGTCATTATCACGAAACGGGTACCAGCTTTAACAAATCTGAATGAAAAATAAAGAGGTATTAACTGAAAATAGCGGTTTACTTATAATCAATATAAAGTTGCGATAAGTACACATGCATATCTAAACATGGTAGCCACACACTCTCAATAGGATGATGAATTTTTGCGTGCGTAGTTAAGCGTGCAACTGACACAGAAAACCAAAAGCCCCATAGGTTTTTCTTTGCTAATACTTTAAATGGAGATGAAGTTTAATGCCTGTTAGTCCCGTGTAAGATTACCTCACGTGCCTATAGAATAGTCGCCAAAACCTTACCATAATTGGGGCACCCCAACTATCATCATCATGGTCGCTTCATTTCCTACAGGGACCCATATGGTCGTCTTATCTAATATATTTTCATGTCTTAAAGTGTGTATTCATAAGTTTTTATTATTATATCCACAGAAAAACGTACATTTATATTTAGGTAAGTTTCCTTTCCAAAACCGGCTTTAATCGGTCTCAGTGAACTGTTAATCCAGTCTTCTCTCTACAAATATAATTTGAGAGGCTAAATTACTCGGAACAGGTTAAGGAATTGAGTTGAAATTTTATAACGGTGGGCTAGACCTTATTAAACTAAGTTATTATTCATTTTAGGTGACCAAGTTTCTGAAGCGACACGGTTCGCTGACCAAAAAGAAAAAGAAGCACAGCAAGAAATATCAGAAGAATATTCAACACAATAAGGTATACAAAGGTTAAGCCGAGATAAACTGCCATCTACGTACTCCAATTTATCCTCGGTTTTATTGTTTTTGTAGTTATTTCTATTTGTGTGCCGGGAAAATCACAGTCTAGATACAAGTATCGAAAGGATAGACTTAAGAAGTATCGTTGCTGAGAGCTAGGCAACAGTAAGGTTGTATTATTGCACAATAATTTACAGTTGATATTTACAGACCAGACACTGATTATGGTCATTTACATTTATTATAATATAATTACAACAAATATAATACTATGCAGCATCACACAGTTATAAACATATATAAGCATTGATTTTGCGCGACCCTGACGACATTAGCTCGGTGCACACATACAATCTCAGGCGACAGCTCTTGTCGAATTGCTCGAATAGACAAAATCAAACGTCTTTTAAGATTTTTTAAATGTAATACATTTTGTGCAATCTGTCAATCTAGCGATGCATGCCATCATTCCTTTCATGTTTGACGCCTGATATAGAACTTGTATGTCTTTGACCATTGAAGAATAAATAATTATACAGATTACCTCACTTTAAAGCCGTTACGTTGACATCTTAAGGATTCCTGCATTAAAACCAATGCTCGAAATTCATCAAAGGTTATTGTTTTAACCTTGACGTATTATTATTATCTTGTTTATAATATAAAGAGTTTTCAAAGAGTAATTTTATATTATAAAGTATTCATAAAAGTACGGTTGACATTTTTTATTTTTTGAGACGACAAACCTGAGTTTTTTGGTATATGGCTGATATCAAATATCATTTATTTTCAAATGTATTTTATTTTTCGCAGTTTTTAGAATACTGTAGAAGTAAGTCGTGGTATCTTATTTTAATGGTATTTCGGTATAGGTCTACTTAGAAATCACCTCAAATAATCGACCAGAATTCTGGAATATTCTGGAGTTGATGTAACGATTGTTAGTTAATTATGTGAGGACTTTCCCTAGCGAAAATTTTGTTCATTCACGCTCATTGTGATTAACCTCTTTTTGGAGGGTTTCCGCTAATGCTGATAGCACTAGCACGTCACTGCAACTAATCAGTGACTAGTGTGAGACTTACAAACCATTAAAACCCCATGTTGCTCCCACCCCTAGATTCAGTAAGACAACGGTAAGACACTACTTCGATAATTGCGATTAATCTGGGCTTTAGAAAAATATTTCAAACGGTCGCCATTCACATCGAATTCAGTAAAAACAAGTTCAAGTACATTCAAAAGTTTTTTTTTGTATGCATAAAAATCAAAGCAGAGCATGTTCTTTAATGGAAAATTGCAATACACATTCCCAATTGTGTCACTGTTATCTCAAAAACAACCTTAACTAAAAAGCTTAATAGGAACTTTCTCCATAGAATTTGGAAATTAATATACACCAATAAATATCAAAGGTAATGAGTATTGACACTATATGAAAAACTCGTCTCTAGCAGCTTCCAAGAAAATAAAAAAATTACAGCTCTCAAGCTACAAGCAATTTTATAAATACTTAAGAAAAGAGACGTCCTGAAAGCCCTCAATAAAAGCTGTCTAAGATAAGAAATCTTTAGAATCGAACACCAGCCGTTTTTTGCTACAAAATGTTTTACGTGGTTGAGACCGTACAGACGTAAGTGTAGCCAGATTGAATTCTCTTAAAAAATATAGTAGTTGTTTTGTTTTTTTAAACGCATATAATAATGGAATAAAAAGCCTCGAAATACACCTATAACTCAAGTTCGATCATCCCTTTTATGATAAATACAACTGAATCCTGTAACCTAAAATGTACAAATAATAATAATACCTTGCTAAGACAGAAAAAATGAGGTAGAACGTCAGAAGAATACACAGAAGCGTCATGTACAAAAAAAAATGAAAATTGGAAGGATCTATTTGTATAGGTTGATGTCAATAAGCTAAATCTATAATTTTTAATTGATTTAATTGATAATTTCTGCTAATCCGTACAATACATGGACAATACAGGACATAAAAAATGTCCTGGATGATCGTCGTATATATTAGCATAAATCCTTCACTCTATTTATCAAAGGAGAAGACCGATAAACCTGCTTGAAATTCTGTAAGTTGACTGATGTAAACATCTTAGGCTTGCTTAAGCGTTAAACGCAATGGACCTGTGGAGTCCTGAGAAGATTTACGAAGACTTGTAGATACATTTTGCGTCAAATTCCAAATTTAAAACTTACAGGCGATTTTAGGTACGTATGGCAACTCAATAGCTTTATTCTGTTAAACGGATTATTACATAAAAACAAAGGAGTCGATAACTGCAGCTACAGACAATGGAGCTGAGAACGCGAATACGGTGAAAATTGCCGTAGAAGAGGGGGGTCATCTAAAGAATACACGTGATGTGCAGAAAATTCTAATTCATTCGACAAGTACTACAAGCTCAGCGTTTTCTAAGGGAGATACCACAAAAGAACCGGCCATAATTCAACTATCATCTGGAAATGGAGTGCTGCAAGTTATTGGCTCGAAAGATCAGCTCTGGACAACCAGGTAACAACCTACTGACAAAATTAATTTCAACAAAATTGATGAAAAAATTAGCTCTATCAAAGTTTATTTAAATTGTATGCTCACTTTTGTAAAAATTCTGAATAATAATTTTAATGGCAATCATAACCATCACTCAGGTATCCGAACATTCCAAAATATGTAACCATTGTCACTACAACTCGACGTCCTCATAAGCCACAAAGAGAACATGCTACACGGAGAATGGATCTCTATCCTGATGATCGCCGGTTAGGATCCACAGTCATTTACAAAGCGGAAAACAGTTCACCCAATAAAGGTGCCGAAATCACCCACGAAGAGGTGTGTTTGCGTATGTGCTCTACTCGCCGTATCTTTAAACAAGTTTATGATTCAACAAGCTCATTTATTTTGTAATAAAAAAGTCCCATTCATGATCATATTTGGCATCGTGGCTCGACGGACAATGCAATTTGATTACTTTTTCTGCAGCAACGATAATTAAGTACGATATTAGTGTTTTAAAAATATGACTCGGATATTAGTTTGTAATTCATAATTGCCGGACGATTTCCAATAAATGCCTGACTCTTTATTCAATATATATATATATATATATACGGCCCAGCTTTGTGGGTCTGTATGAACCTAAATATGTTTATCCACCTATATTCAAAAACCTTGAAGGAAAGATCATGGAATTGCTGAAACAATTGCTTCAGCAAAATAGTTTTCGGTAAATGTTTCAAAATGTGCTATACATATTTAAAAAAAAATGGAAACCATTTTTTATACACTTATTCACGTAGATTTCGATTTTCAATTAAAAAAGTAGTAGTTGACCACTTTGATGTCTTGAATTAAGACACCCTCATAGGTGTCTTAATTAGATTCTGTCTTTACAAATAAGATTGTCTTTACAAACCTGTCACTCAAAATCACATTTATGTGGTAAGCTTGAGGAACTCGCGAGAAATACCAAGTCTTCAAAGCATCAAAAAAACGACTGTGGTGATGTCGATGAAGTCGATAAAGACGACAGCGAACCAGGAAGAGATGGAATACATGAATCGGTACCAATACTCGCAGCCGAACTTGATATAATTAAAAGCGGTGCGCATGAAGTTAAGGTGCGGCAGCCTTATAAAAGAAAACACCAGAAAATGGAGGCGCAGAAATGCAACATCAGGAAGCAAGCACATGGTAATCATATTAATGATAACGGAAAAAACCAGGATTTACACGACGAAGGAGTTACCGTAGACACTGTGAGTACATTCAGGTGGAGAAAGTTTAGTAGACACTATAGGCCTGTTGATTCTTCCGCTACCCGCTTTTCATTGGCGATTTAGCTCAATAGCTTGTTAAACAAGTAGTATTCGTGATTTGCTTTCGCAACTTTGCTTTCTATGCTTATAAATTATTGGCAGTAGTCGCTATGAAATAAACCTCTATTATGTGTATACACCTGATACAGTAAAAGTGAGAATTTCACTGTGAATTTCACAGTGAGAATCTCGCTTAGCTGGTATTTTTGTCCATTCTTAGGAATAGCCACATTTGAGGTGGCCCTCGATGTGCTTTATTGATGGCCGTAGTGATGTGAAGCTAGTGACCCATGAAAAAAAATTTAGAGATAAAATAGAGCTCTGCAGAGACACCATTGATTCCGAAATCGAATCATTACATATATTCTTCATTAAGAACTTGGGTGAACATCCTGGAAGGGATTTCGTCTGCTTTAAAGTATAGCATTGCCTTGCTGTTAACTTCAGACGTTTCCCGGATTGTCCGCGTTATCAATCATCTGAGTCATACCTTCTCCAAAACTCCTAAATAAAAAACGTTGCACATTTTTACAAGGTATATGACACCGAACTGGACCCATCTTCTGGACAAGCTGAGCGAACTGAAGAACAATTACCGGCATGCCCGGGAAACTGCGTACTGCCGCTGTTCAGCCTGTTCTGTCAGCCAGAGTCCAAGACAGCGCACGTTTGTACAGCTCCGGGTAGAGTGTGCTGTGTAGGAGCGTCCACGGGACCTTCCAGTGTTGAGAAAAGTGAGCCAGCCAGCGAAACAACAGAAAATCCAGCACAAGCAGAAGCTGAAGAAACGATTAATGCTGATGAAAGTCACGATCAAGAATGCAATGGAAGGTGAGTACGAATTTCTAACAATGTCTGAGTTTAATTCTAGTATATTAGTTTACCAGACAATTCAAGAGGTACCCGCTAGTGCTGATAGATCCTAAAAGTCTCCTAAAAAAAATATATCAAATGAGTATGAATCTGCGGTTTTATATTTGTTTGAAATAAAATCCTCTAGTAAGTATGTGAGATGTGTTCATTTTGCAGATGTGTCGCTGCACTCTTCCAATATACTTGTCGTCATCCCCTTAAAATAACTCATGATATTTGCCCGTCTGGAAGTCTGTGTTGCACAAAGGCTTCGGAAGCAATACAGACACAAGACCATTTAGAGAACGACGGGGTCCACCCATACGAAGAAACCACTAATGAAGATATCAAAGAATCAAATAATCACCTTGAAACAACACAGAATGAGGTCCAAGGACAACAAAATTATGCAGCCGAATCTGCAAAAAATAAACTAAGCCTGATTCACAATATTCTTAGTACAGTTCTAAGTACCAAGCAACCAAAAATAACCTCGGATAAAGAGAATGTATCCGGCGACCTTTTACAACGATACAGCTTCCGACCTGGAGGCAGACTGCGTAATTTCACTACTGAGCCTATTCGATCAGAAGAAACAAAAATACGATTCAGCTTTGCGGCTCCCTATGAACCTAAGTATTTTCCAACAGAGAGTCGAATTCAGGGTAGCAGCGCTTCCGAAGAGAGCTCTGATCCTTCGGAAGTAATCATAGAGCCGGCCGTACCTGCGCGACCAGCTCTTGACACCCGGTTCTCGCAACTTGACCATCCACCTTCAGGCTTGGGTCCTGCAACGTTCACCCTGTTTAATAACCCTACCTTTCATAGATACCATAAAACGCCTATTGGAACGCATAAGAGACCTAAACAACATGGAATAAACTTAGTTTCGTTACGCCACTCCAAATACCCGAGACCGCTTGGCCCCGCACGCTTACGAGCGTCATCACTAAAACCGGGCCAACGCCACAACCAACGGATAAAACCAAATGAACACCAGGACGGTAAAAGCCGAGAGACCATGCCTATGCGACCTCCGTACATGCGCTATATGAGATATCCACCGGTTTTTCTACCGTATCGCAGATTGCGGACACCGCCACCGCCCGAGTTTTTAAAATCGAACAGTAACGTGACAGATGCAGACCACACGTATACTTTTGGAAACGATTTAACAACTCCGACCCATGAAGAAACAAACCACCTATACGGTTCTGGGCTGTTTCTAGAGAATGCAGAACGTATGCTTTTGCCTCAAAAAGCAGTATCCTCTACGACTGAAATACCGTTAGAAAATAACTTGAATAGCCCCTTTGTCAGCGAGTGGACACCAGTCGATGTAAACGTTGCTCGAGTTAAAGAAGTAAACTCTATATCGCCTGCCCAGTCTGAAGAATTGTTCATTAGGATACCGAAGGGAAATGCTCATCCGAGTCCATGCGGTCTCAACGGTTTTCATATTAAGCGAGGATTAGGTGGGCAAGGAGTCCGAACAGCAAAACAGGGCGAGTGGTGCTGGCAAGCAGCTATCGTTGATTCTGATGATCGGCTTCTATGCAGTGGTGCAGTGATCGGTGCACAATGGATACTCACATCAGCCTCATGTCTAGTAAAAGCTAACTTCACCTCACCCATTTCACATCAGACTAGCGGTTTGCGAGCTAAAATTGGCTATGTTGACTTAGCAGATTCAGAAAAAGGTTTTACCCGTGGGCCAGTTGGATCACAAACAAAAACTATCTCGATGGTATACAGCCATCACAATTTCAATGCCAGTAAGAGAGATAACGACATTGCCTTGCTCAAGCTACACGATTTTATTGATTTAAATGGAGTCGTATGCGTTATTTGCCTTCCATCTACGATCCGACCGGAGCGCGCTATTAAAAATTGCACCGTAACTGCCTATCGTACTGAGCTTCGTAACCATAATGTTGATCATTTTGGCGCTACGGGGAATAGCAATGTATCTATTGGAAAACTGAAACTGATTTACGAGCGTGTGAGCAAGATCGATCCGCAAGTGTGTTCAGATTTGGGCGCTCTTCGTAACGCTAGTGTTTTCCCCTCTAATGGCAGTTCAATGATTTCTGTATCAAGAAGCAAGTTCTGCGCAGGCAACATCGACAAGGCAGAACGAACTGCCACGTGCAAAATCTCAACGGCCTCTTTTGGAACTGATTTTGATAAACTAGCGATTGAAAGTCAGCCTCATCTAACAGAACAGGAAGAAGGCGTTACTGTAATAGGCCTGGGGAATCCGTTAGTATGTCGCATAGATGACGAATTCTATCAATTGAGTGGATTGTCATCAGTATTTCTTGGTTGCTCGAATCCCGCCTCGCCTACTGTATTTACAAATCTGGCCTATTATACTGGATGGATTAATCAGATCGCCAACGTTAATCGATACCCGTAAAGATTAGAAATCAGGTATATGTTTTTATGGCTCTTTTGCTTTACAGCGACATATACATTTTCCAATAATATCTGAACATTTATTTAGAGCTTTAATATAATCATACAGTTGAGAAAACGTATTTCAGGAAAATAGGAGCAATTTCAAGTTGATTCTAACGGAAAACTGGTAAAAATTAGACATTTTCATGTAGTGTTCATTATAGTGAATGCTAGAGCCACGCCTAATGTTCTTGTGATGCAAGAATATTGCAGGTAGGTTCACTAAGAATGTATACATATATTATTTTCTCAAATGTGCTCACCAACTTCAAGTAATCATGGATACAGCCTTAAAGCAAGGATGTGTAGCTTAACTTATTTAACATGTACCGTGATTATCCGCAAATTAGTCTTAGCATTTTTATTATTTTCATGTCACTACATTTCATCTATAATCTAGCAACCATGTGTATATAATATTCTAATATTATTTTATCAAACCGTTAAAATAAACCTCCTTTCCTTGCTAAACATATTTTTATTAACACGGTATACTTATTATTATATAAATTACTTATTCTCAAATATTTTATTTGACTTCTATTTTACTTTTATACAAAAAATAAAGTATGAGGAAATCGCATGTAAAGCTTCGAAATTTTGATATTTTCACAAAATATAACCAAGAAGAGCCAAATGAAGAACCAGCTTGATAAAGCAACCGAATTTGTAAAACACATTTTGTAAATTCGTCCTTCAGTGTTCCTTTGTTTTGATTCGGTAATAATAGTATGGACTTGGAAATATAAGACCGCCGGCAGTACGCAGGAGTGACACAGCAAAAGCCCGTGAACAGAGAAACAGAGATCAAAAAGGGCTAGGAACTAGGAAGCAGTGACACCAGACAGACATACTGATAATCTTTTAGGGCAACATTGGCCTCTCCTTTGCAACGACTGACAAGAAGGGTACTCGTTGGGAAGGCCGGTAGCCTCTAAGGTCTTTCCAATGGTTAAGCTGATCACTTTTTGCTCATGAATCTTTTATTACGGGCCGTGAAGGGGTGCGGTAGAAGGTCATAACTCCGACGCCGCAGAATACGAGCATTTTGCACAAATTTGTGAATCCAGCTAATACCCAGGCTGAGGTTTTGTCTGGAACTCCCCGGAGGAAAGAACGACGCATACAACCTGCTAGAAGCAAAGAAATCCAAACTGCGAAATCACGGAGTAATAGATAACATTTTGGAAAGTAAAAAACCGTCGTTATGCATAATGGAAATCTAATATCTTTCAATACGAATTTATAAATAATCGCAAACTTTGATAGCGACATATTAAACGTTATAGGACGAGACAGAGAAGTTAATGAATCTAATGGCGGAGCTATACTAAAGCCCTCAGAAATCCGAAAAAGTTATCTTTTTTAAATAGATTGCCGAAAAACCAGTTGACAGTAGACAACACGCAAACGGTTACCTTGTAACGCTGATGGCAGGAGTTCATTTTAAACCCAATGTTATGTAAGGAGAATCTGAAGGGCCTAGTGAACCCAGCGAAACTGCGTGAGAGAGGTTCCTATAAGCATCTCTTCCGATCCTTAGGTTTATCTCATCAGCCAAGGCCCTTGCTACGACCAGCCCTCTAGAAGCTTTAGACTGTAATTTTAAGAACAGGTGTCTCAGCGTTAGCATTATAAAGTCTAACAGAGAGAAGCAACGCGCTTGCCACAAGTCCTAGTAATTCCGAAACCTGTTCTTTTTTTCAAGAACGACCACCTGGCCAAGATGCTCCGACACTGAAAATAAAAAAAGCATATGAACCAGTAGATTCTATGCTAGGGCCTAAGAAACGAGCATCACTCTGGGGTGCCGACTATCATTTTGATTCAATCCCGGAGGTTCCTGAAAGCAGAAAATCCCCGCCTAGCGCAGACCACTGCGAAAGTATAGTTTAGCGCTGCATGTCTAGGCCGTCGTCCACGCTCGAAGCACGCGGTAGCCCCAGCGTACTTACCGCCAGTCGCAATCGTAGGTTCGATTACCGTTGGCAACCAATGGAGCGATGTAACTGCAAATTGCACTCAATCTGGCATAATCCATAATACTTTGCTATACGATTCGAGTGCTTCGGTAGGATCTTCGTGTGACGAGGGATGCTGAAAGTTCAAGGTTTTGCCAATTTACGTTTCTGTATGTTGAAAGTAATCTGTGCAGGTTATAAAGCGCAGGTATTCGGGGTACAACAGCTGGCAAACATGAGTTACGTCTTGTCTTACGAATGAGTTACGAATTCAACGATAGACAGCTGGCCTCACGGAGGTACGAAGACATGGCATATGGATTTCGTCACAGCACCATGAGACGATATAATCGAGGTACCAGACGTTTAAAGACCATGTGAAGGATCTCGGTGCCACTAAATTAGGTCGGACCTAAAAAGTCACCTTTGGTCGGCCAATTCTTAGATCGTATTAAAAACGTAGTCTTCGCAAGGATCATAAGTGTTGTAACTGAAGCAAAGGATCAGTGACTAACTTCCCTCGTTACCTGATTTTGCAAAAACCCACTTAGTAGATGCTAAGGGCCTCGTTAATCAAATCTTACTTTTCTTTGCAGTCACTTCTCCGAAACAAAAAGGATAAAGATTTAGTCACACCAGAACCGTTCCTAATCGTGAGCTATCTTTCAATGCCGATATTATTTTTTAATAAACTTGTTATTAAAAAACGTCTACTGTAAAAAAATGAATTGTATTATTCTTGCTATTGTTGTAGCTATCAGCATGAAACCGAATTGCTCATAAGTTATCCTTAATGTAGTACTGTGCAGCATGAGCATACTAATGACGGATACATTAAACAAGACAGTATAAATGTTGTAGTTTTTATTTGAGCAATGGAGGCAAAGAGGTGAATCATTCAAAGGTGCAGGAACTAGAGATTTTGGTAAGGTTCCAATTAGTTATGGTTTACTGAATCGATACTGCAATATGTCCCATTAGCACAAGATGTAATAACTGGTCATAGTTTATACCCAGCATGATTTTCCACAGTTAATTATGTTCCTCACTTTCTAATTACTAAGATTAGCAATAACCACTTTTAGTTAAATGAAGTACCAGCTCAACCTTTATTCGTTTGAATGTTTTCGTATTTTAGTGCCTCTTAATAATCATCTTCGTAAGCGACGTCGTCGTCACCATATCAGCAATAATAATTGTCTTACACTTCTTCTATCATCATGATCTTAAAATCTTCTCTAGCAGTTGGCAGCAGCATTGTAATGCATCAATCTGTCATTACCGTCGACCTGTAAGCAGAATAATAATAATAATAATAATAATAATAATAATAATAATAATAATAATAATAATAATAATAATAATATTATATTGTCGAAATTCTACAACAGTTTTAAGCCCACATTTGATGTTTAGCTTCATATTATGCCAGCTTGTTTCCCGTGACTCACTTCACCGGTCTCCGTCCTTCAACGATCTCCATCGATCCATCTTCAAACGTTTCTCTGTCGAAATGTACACTCAACTATTTCACTATTATCAACTAGTTACTTTTTCTTTCCACCATCCTTTGTCAGTACAAGAAAACTACGCCCACAAACACGTCATATGCGTTAAATATCAGCCATGTACTGTATGAATTACGTATACTCACATCTAGTTAACCTCACTAGCGATTTGATTTCTTTGACTGTATCAATGCATAATTACAATAATAATAATGATAAAGATAATAATAATAAAAATAATAATAATAAAAATAATAATAATAATAATAATAATAATAATAATAATAATAATAATAATAATAATAACAATAGTTTCCAAAAACTAAACCTAAATGGTCAAGTGGATAGGTTTCGCATGATTTAATGTGCTTTTGGCTAGATTTCTAGTTAATCGCCGCCGGTCGTGTTTTTGAAATTTGAAAAGCCGTGGCTCCCCTTGCTACTTATTGCTTGAATATGCGAAACCAATTTAAAGCTACTCCCCAAGCTCTTCATACTAACTCTCAGTTGTTCCTTATTATAATAATTATCATTATTATTAGTAATCTCTAATCTAGTACATTGTAACCATCTTGTATCAAATGGATAGCGTCGGTGCTCTAGTATTCTACAAGAGGTTCATCCCACGGCAGCTCCACCGGTATCTATCTGAAAAAACAATATTTTTTTGTAATAATAAATAGAGTTCTATTATTTTTACTATTATTATTCATATGTAATAAGCAAACGACATAAACATCACGATACTTATTTTCCGTATCCCTGCACGCTATTCAAAATTTGAAAAATCTAGCTGGCAAAAACGCCGCTACACGATCAGTTTTGTCTATTCTTACACGACTTGTCGAGGCGCATAGTTTCTCTTGCCTTGTTTCTGTTTTGTCCGGCATCTTTTCGGGAATACATTGGTTTCAGATTGTTCCCTCACCTCTTGGGACTTCTCATTCGGCCCCACTGTTTCGGATGGTCCTACACATTTTACCTTAACGTACTGTTGTCTTACACCCTAGACTTATCTCCAGCATTTCTCTATACCATTTCTGCTTTCACTCGTTCTATATCATTTCAGCTTTCACTTTATATTTATACTTACTTCTATCGCAACATACTTCTGGGATTCAATATTCCCACTTTCGGGTGACGTTTTAGACCACCGGAATCATTTGGGGTCAGAAAGTTGTTCCTTGTCTTTGTAAGTAGTCCGTGTGTTGCTCCAAGAATGTGCCAGCAGACGACCAGATGCACTCTGCTGTTTCGATCTAGTGTATGGTTGGTGAGAAGTATGGTACTCAATCAAACGCTATCTTTTGACGTAAAAGTATAACATTACACAGAAAGAGATCAGTACCATAAGGTGGCATTCGATATTCACTTTTCCTTTGCATAGTTTGCAACGATATATTCAAAATCCATTAGATCAAATTCATTTGATCGAGTACCACCGCCATCAGTTTCTGTGAACGAAGCTAAAGGGTGCACCCAGCTCTCTTCGTGCACTCACAAAGTATTTTATTAGCTTCCTCCCTCTTTCTTTCACAAACTTGTTCATGTAGAAAACGCTATGTCGCTATTTAATTATGCTGCAGATGCCTGCGGCAAACAGCCTCGTGAATGCAACCGCAAACAATAATCTAACTCCGCCTTTATAACAAAGTTACGACGAATAAAAAGATCACCAGAACGCCGTTTTGAAAAAAGCACCCACATTTGTGCCAAAAAAATGAATTTTTGACGACGCCTATGTAATCTATACCAAAATATGAAACGCTTCGGGGCGGAGGGTTAAATATTAACAAGTAGGAAATGAATCTAACTCGTTAAAAAAACGTCTTTGAATAATGGTCGTGCCATCTCGTCATGATAATCAGTTAAAATGACCACCTTTCTTAAGGATCGTTCGCTTATGACTATGATGGCCTTGCCGACATAACTGTGCAATCAGGCCTGATGAATGCGTATCAACGACGCATTATTCTATTGGAGTACCCACCACAAGCACCGCAAATACTCGTATTCTCTCGTCAATCCTACAATATCCAGACATACATAAGTGCGGCTGGCTTCTAAATAACTTACTAGTTAGCTGCGCCAACTTTTTTTGTATTGAAAAAACCGAGACTATAATCATGTCACCTATTTTGGTAAAAAATGAACACAAAAACTTTAGAACCGTTTGATCTAAATAGCAGTATTCTCGTAGTCACCTACATCCCCACTAAATCATGCGCTCGGATCGAACGCTTGCCACCCGGATACTATACAAACATTAATCTTATATATACTCGGTCATGCATGCCGATATGAACTCATGCACTCGGCGTATATCGGCTATACGTTGCCCAAGCGGCCGGAGCTTTGTGCCAGTTCAATTTTCTGCAATGTCCACTTCGCTCATCATGGCCATTATAAATATAATCCTCATCCTCAAAATTATCAACATTAGCTTTCTCTTATCAGAATTATATCAGCAACACAGTTCACAGTTCTGTGTGTCTCTCGTTCTATAGTCATAACTCCGTTTGTTTTATTTCTTCTCCTTTTTCCTTCTGAGTTCCAAGTAAGGTCTTTGTCGTGGTCAAGTGCGGTTCTTCCCATAGAGCATAACCACGCTTCAAGGCAAGATCACCATCCCCGTTTTCCATAATCGACAAGTACGCATCGCCTCTAACTTCTGCTAAACTGCTAACTCTGCTAGATGTAATTAAATATTGGATGTATCTAGTTAATGTATGTGAGTAGTGTGTATGTGCACGCTTGTTTGTTTCTGTATGTATGTATGTGAGCGTTTTTATTTATTTGCAGGTTTCCACCGGGTATGGGATTGTAACCACTTGCAGTAAAGGATAAACCAACAGCACAGCAAATGGCTGCAGGCCGAATCTATTCAGACGGCCTTTTTTCGGCGTACTTCTTGGTGAAGTCTTCGGCATTCTTCATGAATTTTTTACGGTCTTTGGTAAACTCTTCTGCAAGATCGGTACGCATCGGGTGGTTCGGCTCTGGTTCGGCAACTAGCGTCGCCAATTCTTGCAGGACCTAAATGACAATAAAAGAAACGCGACTAGAGTCTTAATTTCACTCTGAAGATCTTGAATAAGTACACGGTGTATATCTAAACGGTTCAATAAATTCTAAATTGTCAAGAGAAAAAAACCCTTTGGTTTTAAATGCGTATTCCGTGTGCATGTGTGCTTCCTATTGCGTACTCGATGGAGCCTTTAAAAATTGGCCCTAAAAAGCGGACGACTTTCCCGTTGCATCCGGATTAAACTAGCACAAAATTCAACCGCACTACAAAATGACATTATAACAGCTTACTAACTTTTTCTTATAACTTAAATAAGACTTTGTCGCACCCTGGGTACAAAACCCCAGACACCAAGTTGGGACATATTAGGATATAAATTTGATTGTTTCTAACTCAACGAATTATTATTATTATTATTATTACTATTATTATTATGGACAATGTAGCAAACTTGAATCATAGTTTCTGAACAAAATTGCAAAAACGCTTTTGAACATTATTATGTAAGCACCTCTGGGCTACTATTTTCTGTCTTTACATACCCGTTGCACCCTTGTTGCGGGTTTCCACTTCTCAGGAAAGATGATAGGCAGGCATACGGAGCCCTCGGCATCTACATTTGGGTGATAAATCTTGGTGAGAAACATCAACCTCGGAGGTTTGAACGGGAATTCCGGAGGAAACTGAATCTCCACACGGAAGGCCCCTGAATGAAACAACAAAAAGAAATTACCAACTTTTTTTTTATTTTATAACGCAGAAATACGATGTACTAAAGATGCCAGTATATATGCTCATGTGTACATGGCAATATTCATGTATTGTAAAAAGTAGCGTTTAAATTGTTTAATTGTCATAATAGAAATGAGTTAGCAAACTATACCAAAAGGTATACACAAATTTGTAATATGTGGAGATTGTTATGCCAGCATTTCGCTGAGCATAAAGTTTTAAATTGATAATATCCATCCCAATATGTCAATCTCATTATAATCCGAGTACAATCTGCTAGCAGATACCGAATAGCACTAAGCCAACCCCTTCGCGCGTCTTACTATCTATGATAGGGCGTCATAGAGACGGTTTTTACAACTGTGCGGCAGTTTCGCTGTCACTCGTCAACCCAGCTTCCTATTGATCCGTTTCGACTATGTCCCCTACCAACCATTGACAACGGACTTTTGTCGATGACATCTGTCTGGCTGAGTTCATTGTACCGCCAGAACTTCAAGGTTATTTTCTCCATATTACATTGCAATGAGTTAATGTCAATATAAAATATTTCTAATTTTCTTTACACCTGGTAATGTTAATAAAAACCTGTGCAAAGATACAGATTAATTTAGCAAACCTTATAACCATTGACGTTTGGAACCTGTCTAATACGTAATAAATGAAACATCATTCGAAAATGCGATGAAAAAATGAAACAGTAAAAGTCAATGTCATCAAATCACCATAATTATATTTCCACTGCAATGGTCGAAAGCGATTTAAAATGATTGTCACTGGTCATCTTCAGACACTAGGAAATTTGACTATTTATAAATCTAAATAAAAAAATTAGACCGAGGCTACTCACCTTTGTTATACGGAGGCTTCTCAGGCACAATAAGAACTTGCCAAAGCAGAATGTTTTGATCTTCTACATGAATGTCTCGAACAACCTTCATCGGCAAACTTCGCAAATCGGCGAGCTCCTGAAATCGTTAACATAAAATAAAGAAAACGTTACCAGATACACTTTGTCGTTTTCACGCACGATGCATCAGAGATAAAAAATTTCATCGACAGCGCCTATTAAGTATTGACAGAGTTTGGCAGGCTCCCCGTGACAAATAAATTCGTTATGTAAATAGAAGACAGTCTCTAAGCTGCTCTCAGAGCCGTGAGGTATCACGAAATCGACTATGAGAAAGCTACTTAGAATCGTCATAACGTAGTGGCCCTGATTTCGTACCCTCGTCAGGTACACTTCATTGTATGCGATGTATGAGCCATAATTAAGTAAGCAGATAATCTTCATAACTATAACAACTGTACTAAGACAGGCAAAGGCTCTCTATATAAAGGCGCTAATAATATCACAATAATATTGCATTGTGAAATGCATTTGCCAAGACAAGCATAGTGCACTCATGTAATTTAATAATAGCTTGTTAAAATAGAATATAATATAGTAATGCAATATTAAAATTTTATGAGATCAACATGATCACCTGCGATTTGGTGAAACTCGGGAGAATATCGAATATTCATAAAGCAAGCTGAAACAGTACTCTAGCTACGACTTCTTATGAGTACACAGTTTGTGATTCTAGCAGCATATTAAATGACGGTATAATTACCACTAGTCACTCTAGCAGAAAATAGGCATTTAACGGATAATAACCTGTCGGACAAACGTGCTCCTTTTAGAATTCAGATATATATATATATATATATATATATATATAT
>MNPL01010256.1:0-19944 GCA_002081605.1 Tropilaelaps mercedesae
TATGTATATATATATATATATATGGGCGTACACAAAATCACGTATAGGCAGAACAGAATAGGACAGAAAGTCGTTTTGTGCTCTTGCAGCTGACAAATTTCGTTCCGTTGTCATCGTGTCGAGCCTGATTTTTTCTTAGCTCGGTCTGATCACCAACAACGTTTCAAGTGACTGCAGCCGCGCAATGTTGCTGGGGGACCCTTCGTGCTTAACATGCTCAAGACATCTCACAACAAAGAACAATGTCAAACGGGATCGAACAGACGGACTGGCTGATTTGCCGGAACCGGCCATATAGTCAAACATCGACTCGGTTTGATCCAGTCGAAGTGAACGGTCTGAGAAGTGTCGCAACCGAAGCTGTTGTCTGAGTTGGTGAAGTGGGAGGAAAGAGAGGTGGGGGTTGGTAACACCAGTTGATTTCCCATTCCCGCATTCCTAGATGGCCTTCAGGGCGGTTCCGCGGGGGCTGTGGAGGAGTACGCCTTGGCCGGACAGCGAAGTGGCTTCTGCCAAGGGACCCACAAAAGGATGAGGGGGTAGCATGATGACTATTTGTCACTGGAGAACCAAAAAAGGGTGGAAGGAAACCGGGTGCGCTGGGAGGAAGCGAACGGGAAGTTAAAGGGAACGTCCCTCGGCTCCCGGCTATCTCGTGCGGCCGACGGGAGCACCGACGCCACTGCCCCGAAAGCATGATGACCACTACTCGAGCAGTCCAGACAAGAGGTACAAGAAGCGAAGAACTGTACGAATCGGAATCCAGGATGGAACGGCGCATTCACTGCTGGAATCGCCATCCGAGACTCTGCCGTCCAGTGAAGTCGCGTGAAAGTGGTGTGTGGGTGTGTGTTTGAGTTTGTGTGTGTGTCCCTGTGTGTGCGAACGTGAAAGCGTCACGGATGGGGGATCTCTTATTTGTCCTTGGTCGCTGAGCCTGCCGCGTCTTCCATCCTGGCGGTGGTATCAACCCAGAACAGGATACGCTTACGAGGACTCGGCTAGGGAAAACTGAACTCGAATCTCTGGAATGTGTGTACACCCTCACCGGTACTTTGTTTCTCATAGATGAAGTACGACATTCAGCCCTCTGCGGGACGACACACGTACGGGACGGATGAAGGGCAGGTGTACCGCACATCGAGTGCGATAGTAGAGTTTGAAAGGGACATATCGTTCATTAGGTAATTCTTTGTCGGCCTCCGTCGGTTGAACGACAAGAGGCGGCCGGAGGCTGGCCGGCAAACGCTTCACCAAAACGAAAGCCTATGTGATGAGGGTAGAGTGAACTGAACGCGCATGCGGTGAACGTGCTGGAAACGCACCATGGACGGCAAAAATTCCGGTAACGTTGTCGGCGGCAGGAGAGCGGAGGGAAAAGAGCGACGAAGGCTGACGAATCGACAGAATTCGGTTACCAGGACAAGTGCGCGGATGCGGAAGCGCCGAGGGAAAAAACGCGACACCCTACGCCTTTAGGCCTTTCCCACGGTAGACCTCGCGTGACTGATGTGAGGGAGAGAACTGAACGACGTGGAAATGAAAACTGTTAATAGGACACCATATAAGTGAGGCGAAACGCGAAATGCACTGTGTCCGAGTGAATCGGCGAGCGCCCGTGGAGGGAAGGGTCTCTGTTTCCATGCTGTCATCTTACAGTGATAGAACGCACTGTTAAACACAAACAGATAAATTTGACTTGCGGAAGCTTGTTAGAAGACCACTCAGCTACTAGTAATTTTTCCCTCTTGGGTCGACAGGCTCGCATCGTTAAGGTCTCCTCAAAGGCAATCAATTCATGACGTGTCAGGAATTCAATATCCGCTGCTGCTCGAATACCAAAGCACCAACGATGCCTGAGCCGCACGCGGAGGACACGCGAAACGGCATGTTTTTCGCCTGATCAACACAAAATACAAAGTTATATAGTCACCGATAGTGTTGAAGGTATTGCTATCCTTTAAAGTATTTCCTCTTTGGCCTTTCTCCTAAAAGTTCGAAACCCCTTCTCCTAGTCCAGGGGTAGAACGACACCCGTGTGTGCCGCAGTGCGCAGACGAACATCGGCCCAACAGGGAGTTGGCTCACAAATAGGCTAGCGTGTGTTTCATGCTCAAGATTTAACTTTAACTCAATAAAAGCGGCACAACCAACACATTTTGGACAGTCTTGGTCCTTCAGTTCGTTTCACTTTAGTTGGACTCGGTTGTTTGTATCTCCAATCCCTGCCCCTGTTATTGTCGATGACATTTTCGTCACCACTAGGTTTTAAAAAAGTTTTGTGAGTAAATTTCTTGTACCTTTTCCGATATCTCTGTATTATTTGTCCATTTCTCTGTATTGTTCTCAAAGATCCACACACGCGTGAGTGAGTTATATGTAGATGTCCAAGGTGTTTGCCTAGTTCCCTTAGAGTTTCAAATAATGCCGTATGGCGAGAGGCGTTCAACTGCAGAAAACGTAGGAACCGACATTGCGGAACCAGTGGCCACGACGAAGCCACGCTTCTGCTCACCTATGGCAAAATATTCGCTTGACATGTCTACTAAAATGTAGAAGGAGATATAACTCCAACGGAATAAATCTCCTGCAACCGCCCTGTCGTCGTCAAGTGGTGTCACCTACGAGTAGGGGAGCTTTTTGTAACTGTCAGCAAATACCCAAAGTTACAACACTTTCCTTAAATGAAACAGAATCGTTTTAGTACAGAAACCATGCAAGTCCCTTCAACAAACGGATATCGTCTTTAAAGTACATAAACATCCTAACTGTACTGAGCTTACTGAGTCTACTGAGGATATTTAAGAGAAACATGTCCACACATGTTTGTGCTCGTGACCTGATTGCATTGTTTTAGCGTACCTATTTGCTATATATAGCAAACGGGAGAACTATATTAAAAACGATAAATTTCTTATGCACATATATGTATGTATGCACGCTTTATATACATATACGTGCATATATATATATATACAGATTTTTCGTTCCCCTTATGAAAACATGTCGAATGGAATAGGTTGGGAATGGAATAGGTAGGACTCCCCATCGGTAAAATTCAAGTCAAACGACTTTTTTTGGGACGGTGAATGATCATAAACGCAGACCTTACAGAACGAAGAGTCCAATTAAAGCTAAATGCATTTGGATCAGCTACACTCGCCGTAGACATCCTTTATCCGTCGAGCTGCATTCGCATTGCGACTGGAGGGGACACGTAGGTGCACGGGTTCGATCCCCGCCGGTGCATATTTACATTTATGTGGGGGGGTCCGTCTTACGAAGTAACGCAAAAACTGCTACCGTGGACATTAAATGTTGGCTGATCGTCAGCTTTAAAAAAAAAAGACATCCTTTATCCGGCCAGGCTCTGTTGTTAACCATTGTCCACGCTAGGGGCAAACAACCACAGCCTGTGTGTGTGTGTGTGTGTGTACAAATATTTCATACTCAAATTTTACTTGCCCTTTGTTGGCCGTAGTTGCTGTGGTATTTACACTCATCTCACATCGCCGCTCAAACGTTTTAACAAGAAAATCGTTTCCACATCCCAGACCCGATCTTTCGGTAGATCCTATTCACTCAAGAACAACTGAAAAGTGAACTTTTTGTTTGCAATTGTTCGAGCAGTTTAATCCAGGGTCGGCTGGTTATTCCTGCCATAATCTATCGATGAACGGTTGATTATCAACTGGTAAATGAACTCCTTTTACGTCAATTTCTATCCCGCATTCGTCGAGACCCCCTAGAGTTAGACGTGCTTCAAGAACAGATATACCATCAAGAACATTCTGCCCCGTGCTTTCTATATATGGTATTATTCCACAAGAAAAAAAATACGGACATGCGTCTATCATTTCGTACGAGTAACACACAAATGTTATGCGTTATACGCGGTTATTTTCGCCGTACGAACAGTCTCACGTGGTTACGATGAACCCTTCCGACGGATACAGGCGAATAGCGGTAGGATGGGTGTTTGCAATCTGTGTATCGAGCCAAGGCAAATAGAGCATTTTCCCCTCACCTCATTGCCAATAATCACCCTTTCAATTCCGCCATTGCCGCTCCACCGAGAAAACCCCCTCTCGCAGACTGTTCCTCCGATGACCGCGCCGTGTGCATTCAACCTTTTTTTCCTTAGGGGCTTTCGTTGTGCACTCAACCTGTACCGCCTCAACCAGCCCCCACGAACATCACCATCACACATTGCCCCCACCGCTGGGCGACGTATCCGATTCCTTCGCCCTTTGTGGACGAGGTCCTGCTGACGACTTCGCGACAGAGCGGTTCCGCCAGTAGATCCTGTGGCCGTCAAGGCTGCCGTACGCCCCGGCGACTTGTCCCCTCACTCGACGTTAGCCGAGTGGCCTAAGTTGACAGTGACCAACGACCAGAGTTCCTGTGCCCTTTCAGCAGCAGCAGCAGCTGGGGGCAGATATTTGCAATACTCATATCACACGCCCATAGTCCTCAGGAGGGCAAAGCTACACGCCGAGTATCTGTCTGTATTCCTCGGTTACGTTCGCATGACGCCTCGCCTCAGCCGACTACGGTGGCTCGCCTTTGCATCGCGTCGCGTGCGGTAAGCGCCGCTTACAACGCTGGAGGCGATGGATAACAGGCGTGAGATATGGTCGCGCCATATCGTTAAGAAACGAAGTGGACCTCGGCCACACGGGGGCCGTCCTAGGCACGAAATAGGCGCAGCGGTTAGGCCTCCGTTGTGCCGCCTTTGTGTGGGGGTTCCTGTTGTTGTCGGTGAGGCTGGTACACAATGACGAATAGGTTATTATTGTACTGAATCGGACGACGGCGGCGGCGGCGCCGGCAACGAATCGACAATCGCTTTCATGAAGTCGCGGCTGAGAGCAGAAATGCAATATGGCGTCGGAGCAGGTTGACTTTTTAGTGAGTGGTACAGGAAACTAATTTTTTGTAGTGTCTGCACATTTCGCGATCTATGGCCATAGCCTCGGCGGGCGTTACGAGAGGAACATGTTGCTAAACGTAGACCCCTCGGACATTTGCATTTGACTAGCAGTGACGTCTAGCGTCCGCCGTGACGGTTATCCGCGCAAAACAGAATCCAGACT
This sequence comes from Tropilaelaps mercedesae, assembly GCA_002081605.1. Taxonomy (NCBI): domain Eukaryota; kingdom Metazoa; phylum Arthropoda; class Arachnida; order Mesostigmata; family Laelapidae; genus Tropilaelaps; species Tropilaelaps mercedesae. The sequence continues at coordinate 5,097 of MNPL01010256.1, forward strand.
AAAGACAGACACCGAAAATGCTCGAGCTTCTTCTTGTTTTCCTGTTCTACGAACAAGTTTAGCGAATTTCCAAGGCACAGATAGGTGGCGCCTTCGATGGCGCTCGATGCGTCTAACTAGAAACTGGCATGAGTAGTAACATTGGTGCCTCTGTTGCACGTGTGTCCTGCAGAACAGGAGGCTCACGCAACGACCTCCTTGGACAACAGCGGCGGTGGCTGACGGTCATCGTACAACAAACAAGGCGAAACTATGAGGAAGCCGCCCTCACCTCTCGGCGGGTGGTTCTGTCCAAGATAGGTCGTTGAACAGACGCTTAACATTCGCGTAACAAGTTCGGCATTAGTTACGCACGCGACGCGCAACCGATCGCTGCTCTGTTTTCAGAACTCACTCAGTTTTGCTTTGGGCTTTTTGCAGTTTTTTGCTTGCGGCTGTACGTGCCGCCCCACCGTAGCCACCGTGTCCGGGGGGCCAACAAAGTTCGCTCGCTGCTGATTGTTCGTGTCCAAGTATTTCGTAGTAAATTCAAGGCTACGATGATGACGACGAGTCCTATTAACTATATTCTATATATATATGCACCTAATACTGTATCGATGCAATTGTTGTTTTCCAAGAAGGCCAGCCTACATGGCAGCTACATGGACAGGACAAATTGCATTGTCCTGAACGAACAGAAAACCTGCCCAGTGTCAAGCGATATCCAACTATTCGTTCCCATCTTTTCCACTGTCCCAACTCGTTCCATTGGTCTGCAGGCGCTCATCCTGTTCAAGGCCAACAGAGGCCTTTCGCTGGTGGTCCTAAAGAGAGAATTCGATAGTCGTGAACGTAATCGAATTGGAGTTGTGCTATGTGCACGTCTGCGTTTCTCCGTTCTTCTCCAGGGAAAAGCGATCTTTGAGAAGGGGATGAGGTTGGGTAATCGTTATAGTCGCTTCGGCTGACGAGCAAAGAAAACCTTTGCCGGTGGCCGAAACTGTCTACGGCAACGAACGCGAGAGAGACGCCATCAAAAATTCGTTGGCACGCTTCGTGCTTCAGGTTCCTGCTCGAATACCTGAAAAGGAGTTCATTCTCGAGGATGGCCCCCGCGTCGACTTCGCCTCGACTTCAGTTTTGTGTTGCTACGACACAACGGCGAAGACAACGGCACGCCATCGGCAACTGTGTGCCCTTAGCTCAGGTCGCGCCAGCGGAATATTTTTTGTCGATGTGGACGCGTCAATACACACACACACACACACACACACACACACACACAAACAAACAAACGTTTTAGCGAGTTAGGACAGAGTAGTCGAACTTTGTACGAGTGACGCACAACAGCAGAGCACAATGGCTATCCTGCCGTGCCATTCGAACATCATGAACGAAGTTGCGTCTACGCACGGATGTCACGGCATTGGACGTCGCGAACCGTGACGGCGTCGAGCGAACAACACAAAATAAGATGAAACCTGCACAGCAGGGCCACTTCCAGCCGATTTCGAGCGACACTTCGCTGTCGAGATTGGCTGGATGAGGAATTCGAGGGCCAGAATAGGCCGAGCTGGTCGAAAGCGCGGTTGGCCGAAGTGTCGCCATAACAATACCCGACCCTGGTTCCCGCCACTTAGCCGATGGTCAGCCTCCGGCCGCCTGCCACCGTCTCAGGCCACCCCCTCGACTGAGTTGCGGTGGTGGTCGCGCTATTTCGTGTATACAGAGGCTCTGAAGACGTGGGCGAAGGACTTCGAAGTTCGACGAACAGGCAGAAGAAGTACGAGGGGATGGTGCACGAAGGAGCGATTAAGCCCTCCTAGAAGTGGTAATAAGCATTTTCAGTGGGTGGCCTTGGAATGGCGGGGCCTGAAAGGAGGTGTCCATATGACTGTGGAATCGTCGCACAGAAGAAGGCCCAATGAATGTGGCGCTTCGATCTGACCATGGAAAGGCCGTCGGATGGCCTTCCTATGAGCGGGTTTATTGGTAGATTTCGTTTTGGCTTTCTCTTTATTGTTCTTCCATAGTGTCTTTGGAAACTACTGGGAGGATGAGAGGAACGAATGAGCCCTCCGGAGATTTTTCCCCTACATCTACGGTGCGGTGGCCATACCCTCGTGGGAACTGGGACGAAATCGTTGCTTGCCGTGTTTTGCTTGCGTAAGTTGTTTACGGTGAAACAAAGGCACAGCGATTAAGGAATTAGGGCACCGCTTCCATCGAGTCCACTATCCAAGAAGAATGAGATACGAGGGATGCAGCCATAGGTCGCGTTTAACGCGTCTGTTCCACGTTGGGCCATCGCAGAAGGTGCGGCCCACTCAGACCAGGAGTCCGAAAATGCAACAGAAGGCGGTCGGATCTAGCGTGGGAGCCGGGCGGAGTCCGTTGGACGAAGGAGAGACGAAATACCGGCGAGGCTCATAGAACTCCAAAAACGAAAGCAAGTTATTGGTGTAGATACTGGGTTTTGGACACTGACATCGAGAGAAGAGCAAAGGTCGTTCGTTGGGAGAACGAACACACAGCCGCCATTGTGTCCATTACGGATCGTGCAAGTTTCTACATTTTCATGCAATGCATAAAGTTCTGTTCGTCTTCCATTCGCCGTACGTACATGGCTTGGAATTGTTTTTGAGTGATTGTTTTTACCCGTAAGTTCTATTTCGACTCGTGAGACGTCAACATCCATTCGAACACCTCCAGCCATCGACTGGCGAGCCAATTACCGCGATCGACTGGGCCTTTGAGTGCGTTTTCCCTCTCATTTAGCAACACTGCTTCTTTTGTCACGAGACGAGATTATGAAGTCGTGCCGTTCCTCGTCGGCAACGAGGTCGTACGCTTGTTCATGGTCCAGCATGGTCCAGTTTTTATAGTAGCAACATCAGCAGAATGGATCCTCGTTCGTATGCCGCCGCAAGCGCCGTCGTACGCGCAGACGACCGCAGGCTTTCGCCATTACAACTGCGTCCAACAGCTCGAGTGACCTCTGTCCGTCACCATCTTCTAGCGACGTGACGTCACGTGTCTTCAAACTCGGTCGGCGTCTGGGGGCGCGAGGTCTCAGGAGGTCGATGTGTTGTTGTCCTAGGTGGTGTGTGCTGGGTATGCCGAAGTTTTGCGCTACGCCATGACGGAAACGCCAGCTGCCCCCCCCTCCCATCCATGCAAACGAGATCCCGTTTCACCTCGGGCCTGTGGCCAGCGCAGGCCAGGCAACACCGATCTGTGGCTGTGTAATTTTCTCCTCTAACGAGGCCTCTGGCAGGCCATGTTGCTTTTCTGGAATTTCGTTTACCCGCCCGTAGATAGGATCCTGCTGCTCTCATTTGTGGGTTCGCGTCCCCTAGAAGACCCATTTTCCTGCGCCGCTGGCAGAACTCCACTCGTCTGTCCCCCTCTCGTCTCGCTGTCGAGTCGTCCTGCTTGAATATGCAGGACACAAAGTAAAAAAGAACCGCGCACGTCCTGTCCAGACACCGAACCCCGTGCCATGCGTTTCCCTCAATGAGAGTGCGTACGCAGGACCATGCAGGAAGGACACGTTCAGCGCCGGCGGTTGAAGTTCGGCGGGCGTTTAGCCGTGCCGCCGCAAAACGCACAGCGACAACGTGCACATGAGAGTAGCGTGACCATCGTGCACGTGTCTCCAACGACCTTCCCATGTCTGTTAGAGCAGTTATGTTGTCACTGTTGTGTGTGTGTGTGTGTGTGTGTGTGGTTCTTCGGCGGCGGAAGTCGCCTGACATCGCCAGAAGATCGTGTATTCCAGCAGTGGGTCGAGTGCAGAAGTCCAAATTGTGTTCGGCTTGTCGCTAACGGAGTGGGTCGGAGTAAACGAGGCGATTTGGATTATTGGACAAGGATTGCCAAAAAAGGCAACGACGACCTTTTCGAGACGAATAGCGTCCACTTAGCGACGAATCCGACCCCACGATGCGACAGTTCCGCCTACTTAGAAGAGAACATGGGGCATTTGTGAGCGTGACTGAAAAAATCCAGTGACGGCGTTGTGGGGTCTCGCGCCTTCTCGCGTCCAGTCTGAGCCGCAAGCGTCATCGTGGACGGCCTACGGCCTTGATTAAACATTTATTCGACTTTAGGTATTCGCCGTTACTCGGCTCGTTTCCAGTGAACTTGATCGTTCAACACAGTCGATGCTGTTTGTCTTTGATGAACTACAATGAAAAACAGGCGCGACCTACATCCTACCTGTGAATGCAGACGCTCCCCGATACGCTCCCCGATACGCTCCCCGATACGCTCCCCGATACACGAAGCTCGTCGTACGTTGAGGGACAGGTCCCCGGCAGGCTCCTTTGCGGCCCCATCGAATGGAGATGCAACATCGGCGTCATATCCATGACCTGTTTGGCCTGTATCTACGAAACGCCACCGAGAGCCCAGTCGAACAGGACGACGCACAAGAGACCGAGCTTAACGCCGTCGTCCTATCGCGAAGCGCGGATTTTTGCCGCAGGAGCTTTGCAGGACGGCTGTGTGTCACTATAGAAGAATGCCCCCCCCCGCGTGTCGTAGCGTCGTCAAAGGCACGATGACGTCGGGACGGTTCCTTCATAAAGGACGCGCTCGAGCGAAGGACGAACGTCGACCGGGGAAGGAGGGGCTGTTAGGAGAAGAGGGAAAAGGAAAGCGACGATAGACTCTCGTGACCGTCTGGGAGAATGCCAGCGGCGGCGGCGGCGGCGGCGGCGATCTGCTCATTCGTGCGTTCAGCCAACGGCGGTTGGAAGAGACTAAGCGAAAGACGCGATGCTGAGATGGCGGCGGTTGCAGGCGAGCAATAGCGTCCGTGTGGCCTCATCGTAGATGCGATGGAAGAAGCAGATTCGGAACATCATCATCATCATCATCATCGACCTCGTCATGATCTGGACGACGAAAAGCGGGGAAATTGACGCCGGAGACGTGGGACGACGCTCTGGTGGCTGATGAGGAATTGGCCGACCAAGAGGTGCCTTTTCAAAGTGGAAAACATCACCATTGCCGCAGTGGACGAAAAGGAAACGTGACGTTGTTGTTAACACTCGCACTGGTTGAAGCTGCTAGAAACTGAGATTGACACCTAAACGAGGCCACTCCACTGCGGGAAGGTGACGTGCGAATCTGTCATGAAGTCCGCACAGTGAATATGGCGAAATGTTGCTAATTTGCCGCGATCATCAGGGAATGACGCGGACGACGACTTTAACGAGCGGAAGACCTACTAAGCTCTCAGGCGATCTACGACGAATGGCGACAAGTGTAAGAATCATTCAGAATATTGTCTAAGAATTCAGAAATTTGATTTGAATTTACCATTTGGCACCAACAGGTCGCGCAGCTGAGAGTCCCCGGGGAGCGGCCCCAGATTTGCTGTTTCGCTAACGAAGACAGTTACCACCGACAGAGGTTAGCGATAGATCGAAGAGCTCGCTTGTCGATAGATTCTTTTTCGTTGTTGTTGTTCAACTAAATATACCTGAAACGCACTCGAATTCCGTTTTAGCTCGTCATCTGCCAAATGGACTTCGAGCCACCCCTCGTGTGGCGAAGGCAGTCGGACAAGCGGCGCTAGCGTGAAGACGAACAGCACAATCAAACGTGAGAGTGACTCGTAAAATCTCTCGCAAAATCTCTCGCAAAATCTCTCGCAATCAGTGTTAGAAGAAGCACGCCTGCACCCGTGACAAACTATCTCTCATTCATAAACGCTCCTGCATCGAGAAAGTGAATGCGTCACGCGTTCAGGACGAGTTGTTCAGATCAAGGCGTCTTCTTAAACGGCACAGGCTCCACTTGGACCTTGAAGGCGCGCGCGTTCCTATATCGCTCCTATCCGTTTTAGCGAAGTTGCGAGTTTCCACTCGCGCCGAGACTCGGTTTGCTGATGCATTTTGCTTCTAATAGCATTAAAGGATTACACAAAGGCCGGGCAGAGTTAAGGAACGGCGTCGCAGTCTTCTTGTCGGCCATGCGCGCCACCAGTTGACGACAGGTTGACAACGGACGCATCGACCCGTTGAAGGCAATGAGCCTCGTTGCTCTTTCTCACGACTTCGACAATGCTTCGGATCGCGGTGTGAAGTAATTTGCGCGTGCCGACAATGCAAATCAAATCAGTGACTGAATCGTTAATGCACGGACGACGGAGGAGTGTGACACGGTATTAGGATGACGCGTCAAACCTTGACGCCCCAGCGCCGTTGTGCGCACCTAATCTGGTCCTCCACGACGCCATGGCACTCGCTGACTAGCGACGCTTCGTATGGCGTCGTCGAATGGCCGTTGTTGCAACAACTACTACTCAACGAATTGAAATTCTACCACCACACTCAACTGTGCGGCCAGAGTTCGAGGCGTGGCTCGATTAGAAGTCACAATAAGCGGCTTATCTGCATCGCGTACGAGGACATGTTGGTGTAGACTTGCCGACAAACGCTCAGAACCGGAAATGTTCCCCGATACCTCGCGGCCAGTGACTTTCAGAAGGATTTCGCGCCGTATCCTGACGTCCAGTCCGGATTTCCTCTAGCGTACGTCACAGAATAGCTACCCAAGTCTACGTAGGGTCTACGGCTGTCGACGACGATGGAATAGATTTCGCCTCATTCGATGCCCGTCATGCCCAAAAACATTTTTTCAGGACTGACCATCCGCGAATATTTAGCGTCCACGGCGTCGACTTCGTGTTGCTTCGTAAGACGGACTTCATATATGTGAATATGAACGAGACGAAACGTCCGTCGCCCCGGGGCATGTGGCCGCACCACCGAGCTAGTCGAAGTCACGTCTACTAGTCGCGTGTGCACGGAGACCTTTGCCGACGACACGCATAAACACGCTAGCACAACCCAGACGTGAAACGAGAGAAGTTGTAGTCGAACATGTCAACATCACGTCTGAACACACAATAGTACGAAACAAACATTCGCTGACGAGACTGGTTTTTTGACGACGTAGAAAAAATTATTTACCACGCTGATAGTCGGAAGTTGTTAAGCGACACTGAGCAGGTAAGTTATAGGACCTTTAAGTGACTCAGTGACCGAACTTGCTGAAATCTCGGTAGCATTTTCGTTTGGACGAACTGCGTCTGGCGAACGGGGTTCTATGTTGGGAACTCTGCAAAACAAAGCCGGTCCAGACCTAACGAGATGTCGTTCCATTGACGCTGAAGTCGTAGTTGAAGAGCTAAGTGACCACCACACAAAAATGACAACGTTTCTTCTGTTCCGTCAGATACGAATGTGGGGACCTGAACGGTGTTCTCCGACGTAATTTTGGCCGAAGGCGAACGCTACAGCAATCGAGGAGTGTAAACGGGAAATAATCGCCATATGTATATGATTGGCTACCTATTCGAGAGGGCCCCTTTGTTGTCCATTGAAGGGTACCCCTCAAACGAGTACCCTTCATCGCTCACTCGTTATTAGCTATTAGTATTCTAGTGCCGTTCAGACTTTTCAGCCCGCGTAGTTGAGTTCGGCCACGGAAAGTCGTGCGGGCGCTGGATGACCGTTTAAAGTACCCGATCAATCTGCATAATGTACGAACATCAGCGACGAACACGCGTCTCAGGAGGGCTTCCTCCTGAGAACGAGCCGTTGAAAGCTTTCGTGACGAAACGGACCTGCTCAGCGTCGAGATACAGCTCAGATTTTTGGCCGAACGTTGATTCGCGCTTAGCATTGCATCTGTCCGCATAGCGGAACGTGTAGAACTCATAATTGGAGATTGAAGCTGGAACATTGCAACTGTTTTGCCACGCTGCTAATTTCGCTTTGGCCATGTCTACGTACGTTCTCCCGCTCTCTTCACTTGGCTGCTGCTGCTGCTGCTTTCGAGGCACTTCTGGCGCGTGCCCTTCGCCCAAGCACAAGGTCACCGGAGACGGCCGTCCTGCCCGATTGGCAGTGGTTTTCATGCACAATCGTGTGATTTCGCGACACAGCGATCATATAACGGCAACAAACGGGCATATCGCCGTATCCTTTGGGGATGACGCGCGTTCAGGCTGGGGGGCCTGCTACACAGTTGCCCTGCGCAGCAACGTAGGACGACGCCAGGGAAGAAGTTCGTCGGGAACGCACTGCAGATTGACGAAGTGCTCGGGTATGAGTGGAGTAAACAATGCCGAGGCCGCATTTGATCCAGATGTGTTTAGGAACGCTGAGCGGACATCTGCTCCCATTCCGGCGTTGTGCTCCCAACGTCCTGGTGGAGTTCGACGTCGGCGTCCGAAGGCACGCGCCGGGAAGACAGACGCGTACACGGCAGAAGTCTGCATACGCGATCCCTCACTCTTCCGAGGCTGCGGCACTTGTAGGTTATTAGATTAGTCCCGTTGTTGTCCATTGAACTCCGCAAGCGTTCAACAATGAACTACAGAAGAACCGATGGATGGCCGCTTAACTAAAGGAAGTTTCACGTAACTGTGCCTACTCCGTTGAAAGCGTTAAACAATTGAATTTGCTTAATTCTAACTCAGACGGTAAAAGTTTCGATAATATATAGTTGTCATATACGTCGCACTAGTACTTTGATGTCTGGCTGAGTGTCTCACGTCATCTTTGTTGGCATCAACTTCACTCGTGGAGTCCAGTGATGAGCCGACTCAGAATTAGTCGATTCCTCTGCGTTTCGCTGCTGGAAAGACGCCCTAGACAGGCTACAACAACCTTCGAAGCGCTGCTGCCGTAGGGCTGGTGTCAACTGGCAGACTATCGGTCATTTTCTGACTTCGGCAAATCTGTCTGGATGGACATTTACTCGGCTCTTGAACACTGGTACGCTTAGCCTGCGGTCTGCTACGTGACACTGACGATGTTTTTGGCTAAAACCTTCAACACGGTCCGAGTCAAACCAAGACACCTCTCGACTCGGACGTGGAAAAGTGAAACGGTGCTCATCTTAAGCCGCAATAGCTGTAGCACGTTTATCTTGAATGCGCACTTAGAGCGTCAAGGGCTGCTTTGATTTTTGCCAGACATTTTCCAGGAGTGAATGCACATAGGTTGTGATTTTTGCGTGCGCTCGCCCCTGCACAGTGTTGGCGCCTGAAGGACCTTTTTCTAGATGTGCAACAACTACGGCTTACCCGTTAGCGTCCATTGGGCCTCTAACTTTTTAATGTATCGATTGCTGCGCCCTAGGCTGACAGTCCAACAACACTCAGCAGACTGCCCTCCGGTGCTGATGGGCGTTTGTCCGGCAAGGTGAAATGCAGGAAGTTTGCTTTACCCGACGTGCTTGACAGTAGCTTGGGCGGATCAGAACTGACAAGCTTATCTAGATCGGACGCTACATCTAGTTTATCATTTTAGGTCCTGCTTATCATAAGACGCGCCGTTAGTCTTGTAGGCCGGCTTTAGCTATCCCTTGTCCACTGTTCCTGCCAGAACAAGATGGTCGTATTCATCGTACGAACGCATCTCCTCAAACGATGCCTGGCTCTTTCAAGGGCATTGCAAGGGCATATTGCTCGCTCTCTAGGTCAGCTCTCTGGCTTCTCTAGCCTAGACTGTTTGGCCGAGGCACGCGTCGTCCGCGTTATCATGTATTGGCGAGCGACGATAGATTGTTTATAGTCAGAGAACGTCCAGATACACGAACATATTTGACTATCCATATAGGAGATTAGCACATTGGCGCGCGCTGTATTGTAGCGAACGGCGCAACGTTGCTAGCCGATCAATCACCAACAGACCGATGCTGAAGACGTAGTATACTCTAGTATGCCATCCTAGTACATCTCGAGCCGACAGAACGTAATAGATCTAACGGAACGAAGGGAAAGTATGCACGTGCCGCCGCGCCGAGAAGGGAACAGTCCGCCGGGTTAAGTTGGCCACTTTTCTTGCTAGCGCCATTCGAACGAAAAATCGCACGCCTGGGATCTTCTTTTCCTTCGAGAAGGGACTCTTCTCGAATCCCCATCGACGAAGTAGTCCAAACACTTCTCATCTGTGTGTAGCTAGCTGTCTATTTCTGTTTTCTGGCCGTTCCCTGACTGCTTCTTCTCCCACCCCACGACCCCCCATCAGGGCGTCTTGTGCCTCCTCGGTTTTTTATTTCGTCTGTTTTCTGATCGAGAGCAGCTCGGTCCCTTTCTTGTTGTAGTAGTTTCTACTTGCGTAGATCGATGAGTTACGTCGCGTCACTGCGGGTGCACCCGCAATTTCGTCGGACTCTCTCTCTGTCTGGGTCATTTTCCTTCTGGGCCCCCTCAATCTCCGATCTCTCCGTCGTTCGTTTACACACCCCCTTACTATATCGCCGGTCTTTGTTTCGTCCCCTTTACCCGAGTTCTCTCGCGGGGTTCTCTCGTGGTGGTTCGAGCCTTTGTGGGTCGGGACGAACCGGGTGGGTTGGGGTAGACTGGCAGCGCTATTGCTAAGATTTTACCGCGACTGAGTCGATTCTTGTATTTGGCACGGTTTGCCCGGCTGATCGAAGCCAGTCTAACGAAGGCACAAACACTCATAAAGACTCAGCTTGCGTGTCCCCTGATGCTGTGTCACGGCCTATTCGACCGATGCGTGCGTCGATCGTTTCTTCGCCTGGCACGGCAGAGCGACACGCGTGAGGCGTTGTCTCGTTGCCTCCGAACAGCTTCCTGTTCAGCCATGGGGTCATCTTTCGGCGACGGGAGGCTTAGAAACGCCCGAGTTTCTCCAGCGTTCGCTCGTAAATTCATCTATAGCCCCTTTCCATTTCCTGCTAGCAAAACTAGTGAATATCTGGCGGCGTGGAATGCCCCAGATGCCGAGCCCACTAGGCAAAGTGTTTTGCACCAGAGCGCCGGTCTTGTCCGAACGAATAGGCTTGCCGCGGGCCTACGGCCTTGTCGTTGAACGAGGCGAACATAAAACAACCAGCCAACCAAAAAAACCAAGCAAAATTATAAAATTACCAGCGGCAGAAGCACAGTCGAATAAAGGACGACGAGACTGACAATTTTGTAAATTTCCTCATCCTGCCTGCGGCTTACCAACTTCCTCAGAGGCCCCCAGGCGGCCGAGACACACGCGCCAGCTGACTGTGGAATTCCGCCTCTCGTCTTTTCGCGGCTCTACCCCGTGATTCCTGCGCGAGGAACAGAAACGCAGAATCTCCGAGGAACTATAGATGAAGAATCGCCGAAGCAGACGATGAAACCCGGGATCAGGCCGCAGAAACGGCGACGGAGGACAAAGTGGGGTGTGATATGTGGCCCGGGGCTGGAGTCAATCTACGGTGTATTCTTATTTCGCTCGGTCTAGCCTTTCAGAATAATCCAGTTCCACCTCTTTTCTCAATCGGTTCATGGGCTGGGGTTGGTGGTCGTCGGCTGTGAGGCGGCCGTCCTAAATGGTTTCGGTGAAGATGTTGATTGAGTCGCTATCAAATACCGCAAAACGGTCGTTGGGTGAGCAAGGTAAATTGCTTTTGACTTGCTTTCTGTCCTTATGTCTTCATCATTTGTCTTCTCATTGCGTTTTTTTTTTTTCTTGTACCTGCTACGCATGAGTCGGCGCGTTATTGCTCGGTGATTTGCGTCGAATTCGGGCCCCTATAGACCACGGGGTCTAGATCCTGGTCCTACAAATCGCCGGAACTCATCTCAGTGCATGAACCACCGATGCCTTCTTCTTCTCGTCCTCGTGTCTCTCACAGTCGGAGTGAAGCCGCTGAGTGTCTTCGAAACGGATGACATAACGAAAAAAAAACGCCCCCATTAACCGATCTAAAAATCGAGATTTGCTGCGTCGATATGCGTGGCCCTGCGATACGCTCGTGTCTCCGAATTGTTCTACATAACGACGTTCATATCGTAGCGATTTGGCGCTTGCTCTAATGAAGCGATCCCCTAATGAAGACCTCTCTTCTCGAGGTCTTCTTAGATACTATTCGAATGCGTGTATAAATTGTTGCGCATCGCTGTATGCGCGCCGCTGAAGTTATGTCCATTCACCGAATAAAATCGCTACAACAAATATAGCCTCTATAAACGTTTTTCCCGCTCGTTCGTTTCGTACAAGCCGTCGTTGGTTGTTTCCAGCGTCTGTGCGCGGGGGGGTCGTCGCTCCGAGTGCGGTGCACAAATGGGCCTTTCGAGTACTGCACAAGCAGGCCCCTGCTGCGGGCCTCTACTGCAGGCCCTGGGATCTTAGGACCTGCATTATGAGCTAAGCATGTTCCTAGTTCGAGGACACGACGACGACACGGCGGGACATTCTGTTCAGCAGTTGTGCAACCGTTGTTCGGGGTTTAGGGTTCGACGGATGGGTAGATCCGCCGGCCGCCATACAACTTCCGCCAGTGAGGTGAGCGGTAATGTGGCCATGTGTGGCGGTTTTACATGTTCGTGGCCAAGCATTCGGTGTTTGGCATTGTGTGCCTTTCCATTAAGTAGCCAGAAGCTCTGCCAATGCGTCCCTATAACCTCGATATGTGGATAGCCCACAAAACTGCTGAGTGCGAGGTTAAAGTTGTGCGACCGACCACCAATGCTCAACGCGAGTTGTGTGTCGCTTTGTTTCGACGTTATTAATCGCCAAATGGACGACAGTTGCACAATTCCTAAAGGTCGTCGCACTGAGTGAGCACTGACTGCACTCAGTGCACGGCAAGAAAAATATCCATTACACGGACGTGAGTGATGAAACAAAAAAAAAGGAATTTCTGTAAATTTATTGTCTTAATACGTGGACGAACGCAAATCGCGTATTGGTTCACCGGATGGTCGCGGAACCCTACTCGGATGCTGGGAATCGGATGCTGGGAATCGGACGCTGGGAATCGGACACTGGGAATCGGACGCTGAATACAACGTATTTGATTTGGCCTTCTTCGAAGTAGTAGCCATCCAACACTGCGGCACCAGTTTGAGTCAATATGAATATAGCCAGTGCGTGCGCCAGAGCTCGTCGCATCTGTACGTCGACGGACAGAAGAAATCCGATGCATTTCCATGCCCTGTAAACAGTTGGCCGAATGCATCTGCATCTATATAGATGTTTGCCGATGAATTACTCGGATTGGTTAAGCCTAGCGTTTGTCACTTCTAAAATCGAACCGAAATTTCACTTGGACGGCGACCTCCTCGAAGCGGTACGTTCGTTCGTCGGTACGTAATCGACACTAAATCAAAGTTTCCCTTTGAGTGTCATCCTCGTCGCCCTCGGCCTGAGTCGGTCGGCCTGATGTAGCGGTGTGGCAAGCCACCCTGAAAACATCGCTGTCGGCTCGTATAGCCGCCTTCTGATCTGTCGTATTCTGCCGTCTTCTGGTTCGTTCCACGGAGTGCACAGGAGGTATTTGTGTCTGTTCCCCGATCGCTGTTTCCGTCGGACGCTGCAGGAACAGTTCGAAGCCGTTCAGCTCCTAAACCGTCTGAGTTCAGTGGGGGGTTTCCTCATTGTCTGGATGCTTTCGACGCGTTTTCGTTGATACACTCCCGTTCAAGTTAGGCGTTTCTTGTGTGCTTTTGCATAACAGCCAAAGACGGTTTATTGTCCCTGAATTCTGAGTGTGGTTTTATGGCGCTTAGGAAATTTCTAATTAGTTAGCCCCACACAGGTGCAGCAGTCACTTGCGAACGACTTGAACCAACCACAGGTGGAGCGGCCCTGAAGTCGACGGCCGTCGCGGCGTTTGAAAGTACACCAACAATGCCATTATCGTTCAGCCAATTAAGTGGTTGAACAATTGAAAAGAAGGTCATCTTTTTAATAAAGATGACCAAAGGTTCAACAATGACTGTGCGATCGTTAGCAGTCAACTTCTAGTGTGGCAGTGACGCTGTCTTCTCACTAGCGTCGTATAGGATATTCATATAGCGCCAAACGTGAATTCAGCTCTGAGTTAGAAAACAGTTCTCCACAGACACATCGTCCTGTGAATAATTCTCTATTTTACAGGATAACGTCGGAAGACAACGTAACCGTTGATTTTCCATGTTGTGCCTAGCTCGTCTCCACGATATTGATGGGACTGTCTGCCCTCGGCGTTACGCGGAGATACGCTTCGAACACGAAGGAGAACTTTTCGACAAGAAACGTCCTCTTTTTCGCGCCTCGTTTTGCACTCGAAACCGCGTCTGATCACTCCGAACATCCAAAGTGCACGAGGTGCAAAAAGGTGGATCTCAGCAGCTTGGGTTGGAGTTGGGGGAAACGCCAGGCTTGCACTCATCGATAATTGACACGAGCGCACGTACCCGATATTTCTTTCCACATATTTACGCCTTCCTCGCGCCGCCGATATTGAAAACACGCAGAAACGGTCGGTCTGTCATCTAAAGCAGTCAACTTTGTCTATGACGTTTGCTACCCTATCCTATAGCAGACCACAGACGAGCGGCGTGCCGATGAGTGGCGCGGTGTGCACGTCGTATATTTGACGCCGCTGTCCCTTCGGTGAAGAGTCCTACCACAATCTCGAGTGTGTTGCAGAATATCCCGCTGAAAAAAACCGCTCAAGGTAACAGCGACGCCGAGTTTCATCGCGCCATGCATTCAGCCCAAAGACGTTTCTGTCGATGTTAAAGAAACCAGGCAATTAACAGTAATTCGCCTTACGAAGTCTGGCTAATTCAACTCTCGCTAACGAACGAACGAACGACGTTTGCCTTCTGCTATTCTGACTTTGAGCGACACCTTCGTCGTTAGGCGATTCCTGTGGGGTTGCAGCTGACAACTTCTGTCACCGTTCCGCTATGCATCTATCCACTCATGTTGCGCATGCATTGTTCGCTAGCATATCTCGCCTACGGTCTACGTTTTCTCAGCCTAGTCACATTAATATATCGAACGGAAAACTCTATCCTTATTAGTACACCCGCTCTCTCTTATATATATATATATATATATAT
>MNPL01010270.1:0-17581 GCA_002081605.1 Tropilaelaps mercedesae
ATATATATATATATATATATACAGCTATAGTTCGTGTATAGCTATACAGCTATACACGAACTATAGCTGAACTAAACTCTTTCGTGGGTTTAAGGAAGCGGCCTTCCAGTTGTTTTATTAGAAGAGCTAAGTAAAATTCCATTCACGTCCGTTCGGGCAAACCAAAAGACCGTTCGTCTGAATGTTTTAGTGAAATGCGTGAAACCCTAGCCAGTCGACGATTCGACTTCTAAAAATGACAACGACACTGTCAACCGGATTAGTACCTCTAGGACGGAAGTACCTTCCAAAAATTTTTCCGCTTTCTTAGGCAATGCTTAGCAGTGTGCGTCATTCGCGTTGCTCCCATTTGCACAGTTGACGCAATAAGTGTGCGTAACATTGTACTAATGTGACATATACATAAAGGTCATATGCTAACCTCGTGTTTAAATTACCTCGTGAACTGTCTGTCATTTTCCTCAAATAGTAATAGAGGGAAAGCGAAATCTTTAGACCTTGAGTTGTTTGAACCTAGGAGTTGTTGTCTACTCGCAATCCTGTAACTCAAAAGTATATTGTTTAAAGTAAGTAATAATTGGTAAGTCAAAAAATTAAGTTTCGCCAACGATAGGGAAGCAAAGTAAAATTCCCCTCTCTCTGAAACCGCTTGTTCTGTTTTTTCTGTTTTACCATGTTTTCGGAAAATTTATACTACCCTATATTTAACAGGTACTGTTCTCAACAAGAAAGTCGTGCCATTCGCATGGAAATTGCCACACATGTAAATATTCGTACAAGCTGTACGAGCATTATTTTATTCTATTGTTTTATACAATGAACTATTCGATAAAGATCACTATTCCGTCTTCGGTAGTCGTGGAGAGATCCTTGTAGGCAAAGCTTCTCGTGTTTTTGTTGCTGTTGTTCTCCGTCATTATAGGGATATAAGTAGCAGAAGGGATGATGATAATGATTCTGTAGTCCTATCGCTTCCTCTTTTTCGGGAGTATTTTTTACCCCTCTTCTCTCTATGATTTTCGCTCAAGTTGTGTGCAGTTTTACAGGCAGGCGGATACGCTCAGGGCATTTCGGCAGAATCCTTTTTCTTTAAAGGCTCCACTTTGAAAACGCAAGGATCAATTGGGAAGATTGCATCTAAGCGAGCTGCCCGGTCAGGCTAGCCGGCGTAAAAAAAGGGGCTCAACAAAAATCCCTTCATCACTCTTCATTTCAGGGCATTGAAAGTACAGACAATAGAGGAGATCAAAGTTAATCACCAGATTTCGGTAGGGTTTGGGGTCCGTGTAAGGGAGTAACTCCAAGGAGGCAAAACGTCCGCAGGGTAAAGGGCTCTCTCAACGATCTAGCCTATGGGTGGTGGTACAGCGGGTTGCCAGTCAATAGGTCAAAAACTTTTTTAGTCCATTATTCTGTGATACCTCATTGCATCAGCGGAAATTTAATATCAACGGCTGGTTGGTTTAAAAGTTTACGTAATTTCTCTAAGTAAGAAAAACATATCTTCACACTTAAGAAAGTTAAACAAGCTCTTAATAAACTTGTACTATTCGAAATAAAGTGCCAGTAAATGCACGATAGAATGTCCTATAACAAACACAGCCATATAGTTAATTGCAATCTTCTAACAAGAGGAGAGTACGGCAATTGGCGACGAATGGACAATTAAGAGATCAGATGTAATGCGAAATTTCCTCTGTTAATAACGAAATTACGTGCTTAAAGTTTGTGTCAAGTAAACAAACTATCTCTGAAGCAATCAGTTTCAACCCGTCGCTGCTGAGTCAATTTTATCACCCTATTTTGTCAAATACTGTCTGTTCAGATGTAGGCCGACGTTAACATCGCTTTGCAAAAAGCGATGGATACTTCACATAAAAATGTACGTCGAACAGAAAAATGCGCTAGGCCGAGTATTACAAATACCACTTACTGAAACTTGTAATCGTTACGACCCGATTGTTATTAAAAAACTGTGGTTCCCTCTTTAGCTTGAAGAAGCTGCACGGTTTCACTTTGATTATTTTACGGTATAAATGACACATTTGTATTCATTCATAGGTGCAAGAATACGAGGTCCAAATATCCCCTTATAATGTATTGACATGTTGGGCTACTGCATTTCTCTACGTCAAAGGGTGAGTAAGTCATCTAGGCGATGGCTCATTTGGTAAGTTGTCTACCTCGCTTTGGTTTAATTCCAATTCGACCGGGTGAACAACCTTCCTTCACGCCTGCCTCCACCTTGGTATATTGCGTAGTCAATCTGCATGCAGGTACGTATGCCAGGTGTCCACTTAGGTTATTACCTTATATATTTTATCCTTTTTTCTTTGTCATATACATCGATGCAGCTTGGCAGGGTTCATGCGGACAAAAAACGAAAGAGCTACGTAGCACAAGCTGCGGTACACGGGTTCACGCATTTCAGGTGCGTATTACGAAAAATCTGTAAAAAGGCAGCATCAGAGTTAGTTTAAAACGGACTCACAGTATCCCCAAACGGTCTTCCGCTAGGATGGACGGATTACGCTTGGAGAGGGTTAAACTTAAGCAACTGGCTTGCATATTCAACATGCGTGTCTGTTTTTTGAAAGAGCTCAAAGAAACGAGAGGCAGCAAAAGGCCTCACTTTCGTGTCAGTAGAAGTGTACAACAAGCAAAAAAGCTTACTTAGAAAATCTTTTTTGGAGCGGTGGCAGCATAGAGTCCGGCGAAGGGAATTAATGAATAGAAACAAAACGTAGTCAATGTGCAAAGTACTAAAAGGATAACAAAACGGGCGCTACAGGCAACAAGCGAGAAAGACCAATTTTGTTTGATTGAATTAAAACGGAACGGCCTCTGCAAGTCCTGGCTGCTTTCCTATTCTAAGAAGCCACTTCTCACTGCGCAGATATTATTGTTGGAATCGGGCCAAAGATCATATGAAGGTGACCCGTCTACCCTAATGTAGTCTCCTTATTTTTATTAGTGTCTATAGGTACGTACATGTTCACCCTTTCCTTTTTATTGAGGTGGTTTGGTTACTACACAACATTCTAACACATTTCCGTTGAATACAAACTGATTCAGAATACAACTGAATTTTTATGAACCACATAGTTTTCAACGCATCTCAGCAATCTATTAATTTCATAATGACCGTTTTAGTTATTTGTTGTCGACACATAAGTAAGAGATACATGTTGGTGTCGAACATACAAGATGTTCCTAGAAATTGGGTTTACCGTTGCTACCGGTAACGCTAAATTCATAATATTAAAAAATAGCTTCAATTCATGTTGTATGTATTTATATGTACATGCTATGGCACATGGTCTAATAATGTTCAAGCAACATATTTTTATTCTACTAATAAGTATTGTAGAGATATCTTGTTATATGTCTTTGGAATAATATGAAGATTGTTTTTCTAGCAACTGCACTTTATTTCGCAATGTATATCGTCTAATTAAATTCAATATGACACAGACCTCATCCAGCAGTACTAAAATTACAGACTGGGGCATTTTATTCGAGACTCGAATGACAGGATCGATTTCCTTCATCGCATATAAAAGTATTTGGATGTAGAAACACATGATACGCGTGGATATACGTATACAAATAGAAATAAATTTAAAAGCACTCTCGCCTGCAGTAGAAAATATTTGCGTGTCCGTAAAGGGAAGGCATAATAGAGCCGATGTAAAAATGTGTTTGTGAATTTAAAGCAATTGGTGGAACTTGAAGACTAAGTCCGATTTTCGTCCAGGGGTGGCGATCAGGGGTGATTTAGTAGGGTATATGTCACCTGATTTTTGAAAAATTTTCCGCTCATTACCATACCACTTTGGCACAGGCTTCATGTGCAGGCCTCAGTATCAATTGACCTTCACCAAGAACAACTTTTGTCTATAAGCAGGAAAGCGGATAGCAGACGGGTAATTGATGTACGTTAAAACCGGGTTGTAGCCTGTCTACCCGACAACGGAAATTCTTTTGCTTTCTGCGAGGGGACTCTCAATATGCAGCATTTGATCCGCAGCAGCATTAAACAGGTGAACATGATAGTTTGTTAAAAATGCAAAAATCAACGATAAAGAACCTAGCTAAATCAGGGGTAGCATGCACACTTTTACTTGCAAATAACCGTATAATGAATGTGTTCGTTAACGGATAATAAAGTATACCCATTTGGACAAAGCTGATTAATCCGAAAGCAGGCTGAAGGCGCGCTAAGGATGTTATTATAGCCAGCTTGTACAGATCTGGTCTACGGCGACACGAACTTTAATGCCGGGTAGATTGTGTTGATGGAACGATGTATTTCTCCTATTTAATTAGTTTGGGTGTGCAAGGTTTTGTTCTTGACTTATGTAACTTTTACTCAATCCGGGAGGTGTTAGTCTGAAAATGGTATGCCATCCCCAAATGCACATCGTTTAGTGTGATACTATCTAGTTCGTTGTGTAATTTTTCGAGCAACAATTTTTTTCATAGTTCGTACTAGTCCGTTACATTGCTAGGTTCATGCTTTTGTGATTTTCTTCCTAGTGAAAAGCGCTCATCATAACAATATACGCATTTGCTTAACCCGGTCCGTCATCTCATTAGGAACGAGAGCACGCCATGCACTTACGCACGTATACCAAGTCTAACTATAAGGTTACCATCTCATATTTATTTCTCTTCGATTTTTAAAGCTAGACCATGGGTGCAAAGACCATGGCGAGTTGTTGGATAATGGCAGCTGGCTGCGCCAATGTTCTATCTAGGTTATCACCGGCTTTGTCACCTGTATTTAAAATTGCTTCACGAGGCAATATGTCAGAGGTTTGGATTTTCGCTACAAACAATTCCCTGCATTTATTTTCTGCTGGCCCTCCGTTCCTTGTCGTCATGAATAATAACAACTGCTGCTCAAGACTTTATATTTCTACTGCCGTATACCTAAAGTGAGTAGTGTCGGTGTCATATATGTTAGTCACAAAAGTCCTACTACAGCACACTTTAGCTTAACAAATGTTTTTTATATCTGAGAGGTCCTAAGTGCCGCACTGTTATGTAGACGTTTTTTACGTCGAGCGAATTGAGTTTCCACGTAAATGCAACAGGAATTATTTAGTGTTCTGGTGACTGCTTTAGTGCTTTTCGCAACTTGGTTAACAACCGGCTGTTCGGAGGGTATATCCTAACATTCTGAGAAAATCTTTTAAAAAAACATGCTTAAAAATCTGAATGAGAATCGTAGATATAGTTTATCAAGATATTACAATTCTGTGTGAGAGTCAGGAGAGAGCACAGGTAAGCGAGTTTCAATATTCTAGATGGATTTCCATCAGTTTAATCTCCTATTCAATTATTTCGTATGATCAAATACTTTAATACGCCAAGCGCTTCAATACGCTTCGTTCCAAGGGGAACATTATTAAGGTTTCATAGTTTGAAAACGACCCACCCATTCACATGTTGTGAATACTTTTAACCGCTCTAATTACTGGCAAGCCAGAATAATCGCTATTACTTCTCCAATTATTGACATTACAAGCAAACGATTCATGCACGTGGAATGTAGCAAGGCTAGTACACATAAGACAAAGTAAAAGGTTTCTAGAAACAGGTCGCTTTATGTCGTGCTTTGGTATTGTTGTCAGCTAGACGTATGATTATAATGATGATACCCCACCGGCAAGTGTCATTGGTGGCTGCCAGATTGTGAGATGGACTAGCTAGCTGCACGACATACGGGCGATTTGTTGGTCGTGAGCTATCGGTATTCCTGGAGGGTACATATTCCGATCGCTAAATCATCAAGCAGTAGATCACCCTGTACTCTTCCAAAAGCAACTCGTCCGTAGCAGGCGGTACGGCAAGGTGTAAGGTATCCCTGTAGCCAGCTCTGGAGGCTGGCTGCCCTATCATGACCCATGCGAAAACTGCGTCTATTAATCTTGGGTTTCAACCAAGGTCAATGAGAAGTCTCTATTGGCTCGTCGGCTCCGCGGAGTTAGCAGCACTTCGGTACTGTCTGCGGGACTCTTTGCTGTCTGGGGTTCAGGCATAATGTGGTGTCTGCCATTGACTAGTGAGCAATCGGTTAGGAATGCCACCAGATTCTAATGAAATATCAAGGGTGTGTCACTCACGCAGCGAAGACATATTCCGCTCTACATAGCTTGTGTGTAAACACGACAATGCACCTATTCCCCCAATATTCATGAGACGGTAAACACGAACTTACTGCAATTCTGGCTAGAAGATTAATTTGCTCTTCCATCATCGTTGTCATACCTTCTGGTGTGCTCATTTGAATGATTTCATTAAGCCAAGTATTTCACTGTGTTATCGAGTGAAGATATGTAAATAAGAAAACTGATGTAAGAACTAAGATAATTCTATTTTGTTGAATTGCAAATTTTACTTTGGCGTGCTAACCTTTTTCTATAAATTCCTGTGATGGATTTTCCACAAGCATGTTGGAAAGAGTAGTTTCCGATTGCATGCACGGAAACGAGCCAAGGACTATCATAAAAGTATCTACGGTCTTTTCTCGTGAAACAGCTCATCAGTAAAAGATCTAAGTTTGTAAGACCTTTTAGACATTTTATCTGCACATAACTGTATACATTTGGCGTTCCTGAAATAAAACACAGACCAACTTCAAAAACGAGTCTCTCGGAAAAATCTACAAAAAGGAAGCAGTTTTAGAAACATGGTTGCGTGTAGCTACTTAATCTTAGTCAAAATGGCACTCTTGATCTTAACGTTGCCAATAACCAGATTATACACGTCTGATACGGAAAAGCAAAATTAGTCTGTAGCCGCAGCAATTCTTATATGCGCCACAAATACGTAAAAGACATTCGTTGCTATGCTTTCGCTGTCCTATAGTTTATCTCCATCTATCCATTCAACATGCAGAAAGAATAAATAGCTTCTCGATTGCCTTGGATATCTAATAAATAAAATAAAATAAAAAAAATCATATCCTACTGTGCAGGTACCGTTGTCTTTAAAGGTAAAAACATGTTATTAATAAATCTACAAGCGTACACATTGCTTCGACTTGCATATGTCGTGCGCGACTATCGCAGCAATATATTATAGTGAAAAAGGTAATACATTATTGAAGTGTTTATGTGACATTTCGTTTAACTTAATTTCTAAACTCTGCCGTTTCCTACTTATTTATATTATAATAATTATAATAGACCGGAGATGGCGCAGGAATATGACAGCGATATCCACATTTATAACTGTTACACGGCTTCTAGTTACAGATCTTCTCCGGAAGAATTTTAGAAATCTAAAAAAAGAGATTAGAAAGGAAGTTAGGCCAGTGGCACAACAGATTGAAAGCAACTGAGTGGACGCTGCGCAACGAGTAGATACTCCGTTATTTGGGGAAGGAGTGAAAAATACAGAACGAGGTAGGAAGAAATCAACGCAGCAGAGGCTCTGCGCAGGTTCTAAGCCACGTTGACAAGGCTCCATTGTGCCCATCCTTGCGTTCTGCTTCCATTTCATCCGTTTTGCTCAAGACAAAAGGAGAACGCTTTTGTCTCCGAACAGCCAGCTCCAAGCCAAGCAGCTACCGGACCCTCGCTCCATTGACCAGCAAGTAGTAAGCCTCCAACCGAGAGTCGGCTCGAGAAATGGGCCAGAGTGCTTTGCAGCTTCGTCCTCTTTCGCCGCTTTTCCCAGCAGCACGCTAAGAACGGTCATTAATTAACAACCAACCGTATTGTTCCCTTTGGTTTATAGATCACATCTTTCCTGGCCTAATTTTTAGGCGGAGGACCTGTTTTCTCTTCCGGCCATACAGGCAATTAGACAGCGAACAGACAGAACAAAACCTTGAGAGTCTATGGTGGCCAAGGCGTCATAATCACTGCGAGCGAACCGTTGAGGAGTAAAGGGAAGCAAATTCGTTTTGGAAACAAAGATTGAATCGTGGCAATAAATAAAGACTATTGTCCAAGTTTTGAAAAGAGAGCTGGAATATTCAACAGCTTTTTGGCGCGGGGAGTTGCTTACGTGTTGGTTCAAACGTGGGGTAAATGAAGGCGAGAAACGCAATCTCCAGAGCTTATTAACGTAGTGCTTAATCAAATTGAATTGTTAATTGGCTTTGTATCGGATTACTTAATTACGGAGTTTCCTGTCTTTGATAGCTCCATAAACGAAAATCTGTAAAGTTTAACTGCCTTAGCATATGAGTGTAACCGCTAGAAAAAGTTAAGCATCAGGCTAACACGAAATGCACGACCCCTAATGCCGATCTCGGAATGGGATATGTTGTAATACGAGCGCACAGACTAAACGCAACTAACGTGGCACCTCTACGTCTTAGCTTTCATATATCACTTAACTCAATTTTGTTCGATCCAGAAATCAATTTATCTTATTTGGCAACCTTGCGAACTCTCAGTCAACCTAGCAAATTCGACGCTCTTAATTGGGTGCAATCTATTCTCAACATCAGTCACAGCATGTATCAGTTGCAGCCCCGAGTTTTGTATGTAAATAATGTATTTTTTAAAAAAATGTGTGGCAGTAAGTAAAGAAAAAACTTATAGCTCTTTAAATCCAACCACACGCTGGAATGATGAAAATCAATAGCAAAATGCGCACTATGAATACATATTTTGCTGTTTTGACAAAATGAATGAAATTTGATGGTCAGCTTTAATGATAGAAATATGTGAATAATATCTACATCTGCGTAGCTCATGCACTTAACAATCAAGTCAACAAAACCTGTAAACTTATAAATGCAAATTACTATGACTAGTTCTTAATTTTACAATAAAGACCACATCGAAACCTTAGGAATATGTTTTGAGTATTTTTCATATGTGACTGCATGCATAAAAAAATACGTACTAGAAGTCAAATCAATTGTTAAGTAGTATACCAAAATTAGACCCGCCTATCGCTTAAACACGCTCGGTCACTTCAACACGCTTTGTCGCTTCAACGCGCTCTGTCGCAGCCTTGTGGTTTTGAATCTTTTTCGTTAAGCTGATGGTATTTATAGTGTGGACAGTTAAGCGTTTCAGAATGTCACATTGAAGAGCGACAATAAGCTGCAAAATGTGAATCCTTATATAGCTTGCTTCATTCGTCGAAATTAATAGTATTTGGGGTAGTTGAATGTGAAACTTGTGTGACTTATGAAGAAAGAACACGATTGCGTATTTCTGGCTTTGTTGTATGCGGAAAGTTTCATGCAATTTCCAACCGCTTTCACAACAATACAATCGTACGCCGTTTGGTGTCTCTGGACAACAATGAGATAAAATAGAACCTATATCAATTGTTATTTCAAAATGAAGTTGGTAATTTTAAATCAACGGGCTAATATTTTTCCTGTACTCTTCACATTTCTTTCGTGTTTGTATTCAGACACGAGGACAAAAGGCGTAACATGGTTTTTGAAAGTCCCAGCTGCTAAAATGCTATGTCTAAAGCACCTTATTTTATAATGCCATTGAAAGGAATTTAGCGATTTTAAAATGCATGGATAATTGATTTTTTTTATCGATATTGATATGAACTACTATTCAATACGGACAAGTCCTACCTACTGAAAATCAATTCAGCAGCTAAAGATGTTTGTTACAATCTGTTAAATATGAAAGCTCTTAGATACGTAATATACAATGTTACATTACTGCACTTAAGTAATAACTCGTTGAAAATGCATACTGGCGAAAAAAGAACATATTGCCAACAGTGATCAATAAGTCCCTTATGGGTCAGCACAAGCTAGTCAAACATCTCATGCTCGAGGCGTTTACCCCTTTTATTAATTCCAGTACTGGCTTGACGATTCGTTTGCAATACATGTAATGTCTGTTGCAATATTGTATTACCTGGCCCATTTGAAGCACCCTCGCCGGAGGCAATTGTTATGCATCTGACAGTGAGATATCATAATTCGTTGCATAGATTTATTGAAATGTGTTTACTTACATATCTGGCGGTACCACACATTAGCGATAGTGCTTAGCATGAAGCACTGTAGTTAGTTGTCAGCTATCTGCTAGAATGCTGCAATAAATAAGCCGGAAGTGCTCTCCCTCTCCTCGAATGACGTATTTTAGGCAGAATTTACACTTGTTCGTTTGCAAGTTTACGTCGCAAAAAGAAAACTGTGCATCTCTTCTCGAAGTGATTCGGGAAGAGAAAAATTTAAATCGTTTTAATGTTTCCGGTTTAGTTTTCCATGATGGCTAGGGCTGTTTGCCTCAGGACAATCCTCTGACAGGGGGCGACAGTTGTAAAGGCGAAGTTCGATGTGAGGTCTGTATTCGATGAAGAAGAGGCAAAACGGGTTACTGTATATTCCTCAAAAAATCATCATCAAAAAGATATACCTTAACTGATACTGTCACGGTGAAGGTGTCCAGAGATGACGCATTTCCGACTTCTCGAAATGTTTTGCTGCTTCTACAGAAAGTAAGTGAAGTTGAATAAAACACGAATGGCCGTTTATCACGAAAGGAGGCCTTATAACGCCTATAAGCAGACTAAAACGAGTTTGTCGTTTCTCCATAATCATAATATATTAACACGCGTATACATATAATCTCTGATAATGTCCCCCTGGTAACGTCGTTTCTTTTCTACGACATCTATCACGAAAGAAGATACGCCACACATCGGATGGAAGTGAAACCACAAATGATGGATTGAGGAGTTGTTCCAAAGTGCGCGGAGCGTGCTTGATCTCATCCACATGCCCCTAAAGCGCGTACTTTGTTGACTACAGGTGTTGGTTCATGTGAAGTTTATGGCTGCTAAGTTAATATCACAATATATCCTCAAGAAAGGTTTGCAGAGTATCAGCTCGAAACTTTAGAGCTTTAGTACCAAACCAATATATACGACAAAGTTAGCAACGATTATAGAGCAGTGTCTGCAGTATACAGTCTTTTTTACAACTTTTAAATAATTATTTCTATGATATAAAAATGCATGGTTGGAGGTAACATAGTGATGTCACTTAAACCTATTCATAGCAGGAACGCACTCACAGCAGTGCTTATGCGTTTTGTGTTGGCCATTAAAAATAATATTTGAAACAATTCAAAGTGGGCTATTTGGTCCAAATCTGGTTACTCATATGCCCTATTATACTTTCATCTCGTCAGTGATAATTCATATTTAAAAGATAGACTTCCATATAAATGTCATGGTAGGTATCTAATTTTAACCAGGTCTACTGAACAAATATTTGTATCGTAGCTTACATATGCTTAGAAAATAACCTGCACTGCGTCGTAAAAAATTTAATACGATGATAGAGACAAAGAATAAATTGCTGTGATAGTTCACAGCTTCTATCCCACTCAAATAACACGCTACAGTGCAGAAGTGAATTGCTTACTTGAAACAGATTGGAAACAACGAAAAGGCGACACTGCTTATGGCACTGAAGGCGTAAAAATGACTCCTCATCCATCAACCATTACATACTTAACTGAACATTGTCAGAGATACGGCATACGTGCAGTAAGACGCTACTAAAAGTACGGTCAACGGTAAATGAATCGATTGAGAATACTATCATATTCCTTTGGTAGGTCTTGCTGATTAAGGGCTTGTTTAGGAACGCATATTTTGGTATCGGTTTTACCATACAACTCCAACATCAAGAGCCAACATCAACACCATTCGCGCAAAACAAAACTGACGATGAATATTTCTGTCGTAGATGCAGAGTGAAGTCGCTGGTTAAGTTGTGACTATACGAAGCAAAATTTAGTCATTTTCACACGTGTATAATGTAGTCATTGATTTTTGCAGCCAAAGTAATGCCACATCACGTCAGCATTTCCACGTCATAGAAACATGCTAATAGTATCTATTTGATCCTCTATTTATTGTTCAGTATTGTTGTGATTTGAGCCACTTTGGAGCTATAAACCTTTCTCATGAGGGTGCTGGGCTTAGTTGATTTTTTCAATAGAGGTACATGCGTTTTTTGCCTACTGTGTACATACCTATTGTGTTGGTGGCATTAGCCAAACCATACTTTTTCTAGTTACTTATTAAATATTTAATAATCAGGAAAAATACCAACTGATGACACTGAGAAAACCCTATATTTATAGAAGTCATAAAATGCCTTTAAATATTCATTATCGATTATATTTCGATTTTCGTTTTCCTTTGATCCATGTGTCATATTTACATACGATTCTCAAAAAGATTTGAACTAGCCGCCTTGACCTGCACAAATCGGTTGCAGCTTCACTGTCAGAGGCCAAACGAATGTAGCTATTGTCAAAGGCAACCAGCGAGCATATTCCTGAGAGGTCACACAAGTCCGAAGTAATCATCTGACGTCCCCTGAGGGTATATATGAGCCACCAACATGTCGCTTACGCCTGCTCGAAGACTCAGCGATTTGGTCTATCTTGGGATATCGTTGAATCAGGTGAGACCACCAATAACTTGTTGCTAAAAATTTTACAAATGGTAACAAAACCGAAATTTTCATAAAAATCACTTTCTGCCATCTTAGGGACGGGCACGACTTCGTTGTGACATTTAGATAGGGAATTCGCTCCTCACTGTGCACTTTGCTGTAGATTTTTTTAATAAAGCCGATTTCGACATATTTGGCATTTATTCATTTAACATGGGAGTGTATGGGAGCTATAGATACGCGTCGGCTCGGTGGCTTGGCGCATTCGTATGCGCCTTGCGACTGGAGGAGACACGTAGGTGCACGGGTTCGATCCCCGCAAGTGTACATTTACATTTATATGGGGTCCGTTTTACGAAGTTATGCAAAAACTGCTACCGTTAAATGTTGGCTGATGGTCAGCTTTAAAAAATATTAGATACGCGTCGGCCGATTTTTCAAAATCCCTTCCGCTCTTTAAGCTCGGCAACAGAATAATTAACTTTACAAAATAAAAAATTTGACTAAAAAAATATTTGACTAAATATCGGTTCGTTCTTATAGAACACAGGGTTAAACAAACAAAATAATTGTATATGCATCGAATAACTGCTCTATCTTTGTCGTGTTGTACATTGGCCACTGAATATATTTCGCAGAAAAAACTGGATTCGGAGTGTTTTCATTCAGTTGCACAGCTACATGTTGAATTGTGTCGTTATATCTCATATTTCTCTGCTATGTAGTCAAATATTCGTTTATGATACCTATTTGACTGCGTTTACAAATAAATTATTTTTATTTTATTATAAAGGCTATTCTACACTTTGTCGGTCATAAATTTTTTTGTGCCATGGTGTGATTCGTCTAGAGGCGCCGAAGAAGTACGTAGTCCCTTGAGAGAAAAAACAGGACCAGAAATTAAAGTTACACCATATCAAATTTTACTGCGAGGCAAGAGCAGAGTGTCGGTAGAATTGAAATTCAGCCCCAAACCGACGCTATCTGTATACGACAAAAAAACTTCCTCACGCAATGTTTGTCACACTGACGCCATTTGACTACGATTTGTTCAAAGACTCTCTCGGAGGATGCAATGTATTTATAATAAAGGACATGTCACTTGTGCTTTATGATCTACGTTAGATTATTCCAATGTTATTGTGGTGAAAAAAAACGTGTCGAGGACGATGGGTGGTTGAAGTTGCTGGATTGGGAAAACTGTTCTTGCTAGTCCGCTCTCGGAACAGAGTTGTCACTTGGACAAAGTATCGTTTACGGGTGCGACGCTGGCGCGAAACAGCGTCATACAGTCATAGTATATGAACGACGAGCGTTTGCAGCTCAGCGGGACCCTTTGTCAGCATTACTCTATTTCCGCCTGAGAAAAACTGGCAGTAGCCAGGAGAGAAGTCCCCGTGACTGCGGTGCAACGTGCGCCGCATAGAAGCTGGTAGAGCAGTTCGAGTAAAAGCAACTATTGTGCTAGTGAACACGTATATTCGGTGGTGATAGCAAACCCGTTCGAAAACGGAAGTCGTTCCGGGAAAATATTTGGTTGGGTTCTAGCAGATATCGGTTCGTGCCTCTTTTGCATCGATAGTTAGGTGGATACGCGAGCGCGATTAATAATAGCTGCTGTAAAGTCAACTCATTTGACGCAAAATCAGCATTATTTTTCGGGTTTGAGTCGGACTGCCAAAGTAAAGCGAAATTTCAAGAGATATGCGTATGTACACTCAAAGATTGACATAACCATGACAAAAGAAACTGCCTTTTTTGCTTCGCGTGCTGCTATCCATAGTGAGTTAACAGAAGAAGGCTCATAAAGCACAAAGAAGTCCCCTAAAGAATCTATAAAATTTCATATGGAAAACGTGGCGATAAGCATTCATAAGAAAAAAAACAAAAAACCGTGCATTATCAAAAATTTTCCCACTCAGGACATAGCATGTTGGGACATCCATAAATGCAGAAACATAATGATACCTCGCATTTACTACAGTATAGTTTTATTCGGAAAATAAAGTGACTTAAAGTACTAGTCTTATAGAAGTTTTTCATTGCTAATTGGTACCTGCTTATTCTGCACACAGTACACAGGTTCCCTAAGAATCATATATTTACTATTTAGAAGCCACAAGTACTACCTACCGTGTTCTAAAGGTTCTTTTGGTTGTCTTTTGCAAATCACCTCTGCCTTCTAATAATGATAACTTTCATTGATCGCCTAGCTCTAGTTTTGTCCCATTGTTTGCTTGTCGGATTGCACAACGCCATTATTTGCCATCAAAATTTTGGTGTTGTTCGCCAAGGACATAAAGGGTAACTATTCAGTTTCATAATCGACTCCGTTCCGTAATTTTCTGTCAACTTTGTTACACCCTTATTCCTCTTTAACTGTGTTCTCTTCCCGTATTTCGGTTGGCATAAATATCAAATGTTACTCGAGCAGAAGAAATCAAAATACATTTCTTATGCGCTATGTTCTTCGACTCGTGTACGGTGAACCGACTAGAGACGCCACTAGCATTCGGACCCCTGCCTTGTCCCCTACCCTGCTCTGGCCCGGCGTCTTTCTGGCTTATCTCATTGATAACAAACGACCCAGCATTATATACTATTTCGCCAGATACTGGCAACATCAATTTCTCGCCGTTTTATTCTGCTTTTTGGCTGAGATCAACGTCTAGGTACTACCAAATATAGCAAAATGTGGAAGCAAAGAGGGAGAGAAATAAGAAAATGGTGGGAAGAAAGAACCCGAACGCGGCACTAACATACGAGAACAGAAAACATTGTCTGTGATCAAGTTGTTTAGCGAAGGCACCAGACAGAAATGATGAAATCGACACAAAACAAAATAACGCAGAAGGGAAAGGGTGCAGCTGACCCAATAAAGTTGCAGACAGAGCAATTCTGTTAAAAAAGACGTCGAATATGAAAGATAAAAAGCGATTTATGAAAGGCAATTAGGAAGGTCACCGTAAGGCACACGTTATTAATGTAAGAGTGGAGAAACAGCGGATAATCCTGCAGCTCTAAAAAGAAAGCAAGAGACCTTATTCAAAATCGCTTCCGAATACAGGTCACCAATCGTGCGGGCTGCTTCGGAATTAGTTAATCTCCACTAATGTCACGATCTATGATGTAAAGAGAAGACAAGTGATTCGGATGGCTTACCATTAGCGTTTTTACTGAGACTGTAACTACTTAAACGATTATTATCTGTACGTTCTGTGTCTACGTCCTGGGTTCATCTGAATATCTTAAATATCAATTCCAGCGTAAAAGACATGCCCATAATATACTGCATTGAAAATAAAAAATATCTCGTGAATAAATTCCGGTATGCAACCGTTGATTGGATTGGCCAGGTTAAATTTAACAGATTCATCTATCACTGTGTCGGTGTGTGTGTGTGTGTATGTAAAACTTTATCGGATTGAGTTTGGCATGTAGTAATGGCAACAGTCGCCCACAGTGGCTTTCTGCATCCGCGTGCGCCCACCTGTATTTATGGAGTTCGTCCTATGAGGTAAACGAACAGCTATATCACGAACGTTAAATTTTGGCTGATGCTCAACTCTGTAGAAGAAGTAGTGGGGGCGTCTTTTTATGAAGATGCGTAACAGTGTAACCGGCTTCATTTGAATGTCCAGTACTGGCGCAGGCGGTGTCGGAATTGGCGCCTTATGGGTCGCAACAATAACGTGTCAAAAAACATATGTTTAGAAAACCCCCCATAATATCGACGTCTTAGACGTTCTCCACGCTAATACGTATATAGTTGAGATACCCTTTTTTTGCTAACGTTCCGTGATTTTGTTTGGAATATAATGCACCTCAGTCAGATTTTTTTGTGAATATGGATACTAATTAACAAACATTGAAAGGTATTTGTTATAATAGTTTCGATTTATTTACACTCAAGCGGATAACATAAAGTTTAATAACGTTTAGATCTAATTGGTTGATTGTTGGGCCATTCTGAGAGCTCCTTGTTGCTCACCGTCTAATAATGCTCATTAATAATCGCGTATTAGTAAGCTAGTTATTTCAGTTGTGAAATAATTAGCCTATAATTATCTAATGACTATTGACGCATTGGAAAGCAATATTATCTAGTGTTTTAATCGAATTGGTTTTCTAGTACGGCTAAAGGAGTTATCGAAAGCTTTGGCATAATATCAATTCCTTTAAAAAAATTTTCACTGGGACCTGCTACATTTAAAACACAACCGAAACACATCAACTAGTCAAGTAAAAAGGCAACAATAAGGCTTATTTTTCCTTTCCGAACGAAATAATCTCATTTAGAGGGAACAGCGTATGTATGCATGAATGCATGTATCATGCAGCCCTAGTAAAACATAGCTCAAATGAGGACCACAAGTGCTGCGGAATCTTTCAAGAGCTTTTATAAATTATTTCCTTTAGCTAAAACACAACGATTTGCCGAGCCCCATAGCACCCTACAGCCTTTTTCGGCTTTCTATCCGATGTAGACCAACAATGGGTGTCATTTTGTCGGAGTGATAAACGAGCCTCGTTAATTGCTGCCGAGTGTCTAAGTAGGATAAAAATGCGATGAATCCTACTCCAACTTTGCTCTTATCTGTTTCCAACTGCAGCACTCTCAGAGTGCGCGAATTCGTAGATCGGTCGTATTAGTTCCGTGACCGCTTGAAGAAATCGTGCGCGCTTTTAAAAATTATCAACTAATTCGTGTCTAATATCAGGTGCCCATGTTGTCAATTTGTTTATATGTTGCGTGAGTGAAAAGAATGTTACCATGGAACTAAAACGTTTTTTATGTTATGTCGCTGCGCAATCTGCCGCAAAATTCACATACACAATTTGAGAAAACTCACACTTGTTGGCGATTATAGAACCGTCCAATTTGAGTATGCTATACAGATGCAAACTCACAATGCTTGGAAGGAAAATAATAATCTTGTATGATTTCGGTATGCTTTTGCTCATTGAAACAGTACTTATATATACAAAAATTGACCTTCTGTTGCGCGATGATTTTATTATGAAGTTTAGATGATAATAATCTGGATTTTTGGTAAACCTTATTACCTTTGGTAAATTAAAAAAAAAAATATAGATATATATATATATATATATATATATATATATCAGCGCCTGCTAATTCGTAAGCGATTCAGC
>MNPL01010270.1:23241-33963 GCA_002081605.1 Tropilaelaps mercedesae
AGCTCATGACCATGAGGTTGATTGTAAAAAGGCTCAAGATTAGCGTGTGAAAATTTCAGGCTATACACTCAACGAATACGGTTAGTCGAATTCAATTAAAACACATGGCAGGTATAATATGAAGAATTAACTACACGTCATGTACAAACTTTAGTTATTTAAATTACGAAAATTCTGGGATATATTATGTGTTTGGGTACAAACCACCTCATATCTCTTATTACTAAACAATTATTTAAGATATGACACGTGTGTACCATTTTAAAGGTCGTATAGCACACTGTGTATTTTTCAACATTGTTCAACAAATACAATTCCGCTGTTATTGTCTGCGTCTAGAAACACCCAAAATTTCAGACTAGCAAGCATACCGCTATACATTGTAAAGATCAAGTCGCTAGATTCACAGGCGACCGCGCAGTAGGTAAATTTGGAAACATGTTTTCTGTGAAAATAAGACATTTTTGCTGACGTGAACGATGCAAGGGGCTATGAGGCCTGGCAGAACAGAGTAAGCCATTTGTGTCGGCAGATTATCTACTAGAGGCCAAACTGAAAGATTAAAGTCACAGTCAAGACTCTGATTCCTGCCTTGTGGCTAGATCGATTGCCAACCAGGGTAGTATGTGAAAGAATCCAACTAGGACAGCAATATTACAATTTTATAAGGGTCGCCGGATGATCGGCCAGTATTAAAGGAAATGTTTCCAGTAACTTTACAAGTAAACAAGTATTCGAATACAATTGTTTAGTGAACCCAGAAGAACCGTGGCAACACAGTTCATGGTGATTCAAAAATAATTGTCACCAAGCTGTCAAGTTACGTAATTAAATAATATGGTATAAAATTTTCACGCTATACATAATTGTGTTCACCATTATAAAATCATTCTCATTGAACTACACCAAAATAATTCGAACATGATTTTTAGTTTATGCAGTCACCGTCACACAACTCACGTGAAATTAGTTACCAAATATTTTTTGCTAGAAGCAATATTTATAAGCCTTCTTCATGCCTATCTTTACATCTAGAATGTCCTTTGAACGAGAGATTTACAAGTGAGATTACTCATTGAGGGATGTTTTCGAGGCACACCTTATTTTAATGAAAGAGCAAGGTAAGTGACGTAGCGAAAAAATGAACGAGCAAATAGCGTTAGCCTAGAAGTGAAATAACTCACAAAGTATTCATCTAAACGATCGTATTTGAGAAATCGAATGGATCTGGATTAAATGTTTGAGAATACGTAGACAATAGACGGTCGATCATCCATGTAAAAAGTATAACTTTAATGACGAATACACGTTGCTTCGCATTTTCTACTGATTAAATAGTAATCACACAGAAGATCGATATTTGCTTATGTCCCACGCATATATCAATCTTACAAAAAAGGTAAATGTCGGAAGTTGTGATGCAAACATCTGAGCATATCTGTTGCAGAAGTCAGAATCCAGAGTAGTTGTTGTTGCACATACGAATAGATGTAGTCTGTGTACTTTCAAATTTGCTAATGAAGTTCACAAATTGTTTAAAGAGACCTGTACATCTTATTTTGTTACGTAAGCGATCCGTTATTTCATAAAATGTACAAAAATAACACGTCGGAACATTACGCAAAAATATGCTGCAATTCATGTGGAAAAATATAGAGCTTTCATATCAGGTATCTAGCACAGCTAGTGAAGTTGTATTTTAAAATGTTCAGAATATTCGTAACTTTTGTGAGTGATAGTTTTCAGGGGCTAACCTGGTTAGTCTGCCCAATCCAAAAAAGTTATTGTACCCCTTTTCCAGCTGTATTCTAAAAGTGAGGATAGATCAAAATCTATTAATATTTTTTATTAACGAGTTGTCTTTGCTGGTTCATTGACAGTGAGGCAAGTGGGGTTGCTTTGGATAACGTCCTACGCATATAGCCCATTAATTGATACGGATCAACCTTGAATCAATTTTCCATTTCCATGAGGTAACCAAGGTACTTTAGCCGCGTATCTTAACCCGTTCGTTTAGACAATCAGAAACCAATTCTTAATAACATCCAGCAGCCCGACTTCAATACCTTTTGGTGAAATCCTCAGATTATTAGCTCGGGCGAACAACAAAGTTCTTAATTCTTTCCTCTATTATAAGTTAGTCGAGACAAAATATTTCGTGTTGCTCATGGCGTTAATTTAGCAGTGTTACTAGTACCAGTGATGTTACGACTTATACGCGTTTGCAGATCTAGAGTCGGTTGTCATGCAGAGCTATAGTTTTGGGTCCGGCCTTAAGGTAAAGCCGTTTTTGAGCAGTGTTCTTCACTATAACCAGTGATGATCGAGTCGTAAAAACTGCTCGCGGACGCTTTGCCGTACTAACGTTTCGACGCTCTGCGCTTCTGCCCACGACCTCCCTCTTCAACCATCTGTTTTTCTTTGCTTGAAGCTCACTCACTTTAGCGGAGGGGGTTAGCTCGTAAGCGCGCCTAAAAACGATCCAAAATGACGTTTTTGCTGTGCATCGCCACTTTAAGCGCATTCGTCGCATGGGACCATACATATTTTTCGGTTCTAGGCCCTTTTGCTATCGCTTACTTCTCGTTCTAGGTCTGAACACCGAAAGCCGATGGTGGCAGCAAAAAAAGTGTACGGCGATACGACCTACTTGAGATACACGAGAATGGCGGCAGACGCATATGGAAGGTGGCTTTTCTTGGCTCCCGGAAGCCTCGAGAATACATCATTGGTATGCGTCGAGGCCTATCATACACAAACAGCGCGCAGACGGCATGCTAGCCAAGCTAAAGAAGCCTAGGCTTCGATGGAGCCAAGCCACGGCATCATTAAAAAATGGAACACTAAATGGCATCAATGAGAGTAACAGGAAGCATACGCAGATATTTTATTTTTTCCTAAAAATGGATGTATGACTTCTTGACATAATATTATGTCCGACGTGGGTGCTCAGGGCTTATAGATGTTTAGGCAGCCTTACTCTGTCTGGACTGGCATTTGCAAAACAATTTACGTACAACTTTAGTAAATTGTCTTCTAGGCATTTATACGGACCGTGATATAACACGTCAAGCAGTATTTTAGTAAGTTGATTGCAAT
The DNA here is from genome assembly GCA_002081605.1 of Tropilaelaps mercedesae. NCBI lineage: Eukaryota > Metazoa > Arthropoda > Arachnida > Mesostigmata > Laelapidae > Tropilaelaps > Tropilaelaps mercedesae. The sequence continues at coordinate 26,341 of MNPL01010270.1, forward strand.
GTATTTAAATATGGATTACTAAACAATATTCCACATTGCTTCCTAAATATGATGAATGTGCGGTCTTTCTATCATATTACAACGCATGTAGCGTTACTTCACGTGACTCATTACCGCCATACCAACCTACAAATATTTCTAGCTACGCTATGGAACACTATGGAACCTTTATAGGTTTTAAAGTATAAGTTTGTCAGTAATATACAATTCGACGGATACGTAGCCAGTACAATCCAAACTGTATTCTTATACGGCTGTAAGTCCATACGCCGCAATTTTTTATTTTGTGAGATTTTTCGGGCTGATAAAAATCTTGCGACCGTTTAACCATTTGGTTTATTCGTCTTATTAAAACAGCAACTAGCAGCTATATAAGAGATATCAACCTTGAGGCTTGTATCTTTCATTTTGATAACGAGACAGGTTAATTATTGTGTGGACCATGAGAACAGACAGTTAAACAGCTGAAAATTGTATTTAGTTCGGCTGTTGTTCAATGAATTGCATTTATTGTGAGGAATTTTATTTCAAATAGGCAGCTTATTCCTTACGGACAATGAAGATAGTATTGCAGCATCTTACAGCAGTATTATTCTCTAGCATTATGGCCTAAAAAAATAAGAGCACCGAAGTCACCAAAACCCGGAGTTCCCGGAATATGCGTGTCAAAAACGTACGAGTAAGTCAACCCTGTAGAGCGATCGAGTCCGAGCACGCAAAAACAAATGTATGTTTATTTACGCAGGTCTTGGTTTTTTAATTTACAACCTTTTTCTTCTTAAGAATTATGAATTTGATGCAGCTTCCATTCGAATTTCACTTGCTGGCCTTCAAATTGCTGATTAATATAAAATACTAGAGTTCATTTCTATATTTTCATCGACCTCACTTTAACCGGATTTCAGAGCCGAATTCCTCTGCGCTGGACACGCATTGGCACGATGTGATCGGACATGACTGTTTGCATTTAATTGGGTTCGGTCGACATGTACCGAAATTTGGATTGTATTACGGCTTGACTCTGTAACTTACTCTCAATTTAAAATATGTTGCAAATCTTGTTCACCTTTCCGTTTATCAGTCGCGTTTCAGCAATACACAGAAATCTTGCTTATTTTTTTCTCTTCTTTGCAAAATTGAAACCAGTTCCACGGGGACAATTTGAACAAATGGGTATTGGCTTCATTACCTTCATCTAATCATTACTCAGGAAAGGAACAATCGAATTGCTAGCTAACAGTCGAAGTGGAATTTATGTGCCTACTGCGCTGTCCGCAGTGCGGGAGTATTTGACCAGTTGGTCTGCCACCAGCCATATGAGGAGCAACAAATATAAACCTCATAAGAGCAATTTCGAAAAATTTTAGATACAAGTAAAAAAATCGGACGTTGATTATCATATTTCATTCAGTATGATTTACATTTTTTCATAGTACAATACTCCGTTTATACTTCATAAGCTTCGCTCTTTTTCAGTATCACCACACACCAATATCTCGCGTCGGCAAGTTGGCACCTACCGTATTCTCATGAAGAAAAAAACGTCAATATCGTATGCCTATATAGACCGTGTCACGTTTCCAGTTCAAACAGGATTTCATCGCAAGGCACCTCTGTGTGCATATATATTTGTATGTATGTTGAAAGATGGGTGGATGCTTGAAAAAGGTCTCCTTCCACTCGTATCGTGTGAGCTTTTCTCTACATTGATTCGATGACATCTCTCTCTACTTCTCTTGCTATATTTGGAGGAAAAAGCGTTCCGCTGTGTGGCGGCATGACAGAGCATTCCTGCGCGTCTATATACGTCTCAGGCGCTGGCTTCGAGAGCCTCCTTTAGTTGTTGACGAGATACGAAGCAAGGCAGAAAACGAATCTCGTTCAGTCCGTTCGGTTTGGGCCGGGCCAACCGTTGAAGAGCGCAAAGAAATGTCGAAGAGTAGTTTACTACGTCTTCGGGTGTAGTGAAGCGGTAGCAGTGAGCGCCGTCAGTCCCCTCAGTCTTGCTTCTGCACTTCCATACATAGACAGAAGAAACTAGCGGGCTTAAAAGAACCGACTTCTCTTCCCGAAAAAAAAAAATAGAAAAACCCAGAGAAAAAAGCATGTATAAATGTGTGCGATGACCTTTGTTATGCTTCTTTAACAGCAGACTGCAGGAAATGATATGTAAAGACGAGGAGGACGTTTAGATATTAGCGTCTGTCGTTCTTGTATTTGAACTCCACCCTATTCCGTCAATGAACGGAAGCCGAGTGCTTAGATTTACTGGAGATGAACTGAAGGAGTTAGAGTAGAGAATAAATGGAGAAAAGCAACAGAAGACTAGAGTAATTCTTTTTCAATGGCTTTTTGGTCCCTTTTTTGGTCAAGGTGATCTTCAGGATAAACTTTTTTTACGATACCTATTTTAAAAACTGGTTTTATTCTAAATACAGACTTATGTTACATAATCGCTCAGTATGACCTTTGTCACCGGTTCATTCGTTTTCTTTCTGCTATATCTGTTGTCGAGAGCTTGAAAGCCAGATATTCTACAAAGTATCTGTATTTTTTATAAATACATGACCTTTCGAACCTGGTTGAGATAAAATGCTTATAATGTATTCGTCTCACTTTCCTTAAGCCGAAAGGTTCTATCAGCAAGCATTCTCAAGTCCTTACAAATGACCATAGAAAAAGGTTTTAGTATCAAAAAGCACGCCTTCCTATAAATATTTTGACATAGAGTACATTTTCTAGGAGAAAAATTCCAGGGGCATGCAGCCCCACATCTTACCCGAAATGTTCCAAGGTTCGCCCCGCTTTCAGCTGTCCTTTCGTTACAATCGTGGAGAGTTTTTTAATATAATAAACCCTGTACTGCAATTAATGGAGAGTAAAATGTTTTGCTGTGTACTGTTTTGTCGCTAAGTTATGTGCTACTACCCTTTAGCGTACGTCTATTGTCTGAAAAATGTCGCTTTTATTATAAAGAATGTCCTCGAAAGATTAGAAGGTGTATTGATATTCTAACTATATCACAACCCGTTGATACACATTCATGTGTTTGCCTTTCCATTTAGATTTTTTATATTAAAATCTTTTTTCTCACAGTTGGGACCCTTGCATTTGAGTCTCGGCCAAGATGTTGGAAGGTGAGCTTTAAATCTAGGTGAGAACTGCAAGATTTAAATTAGCTGCTTTAGCCTTGAGAAACGTCATTTTTCAGTTGATCGAATGTCACACTACACTTGTCCGTAACGCGAAGATTTCTTGATATATCATGACACTATGAAATTATTTTTTCCTCTGGTAGTCTGTAAGCTTAACGTTAATGGTTCCAGTACAACACACGAGATCTCTCATCCCGCGGTCACGCTAAACAATGCCGGAACACACGATGAAAGACTCCGTCAAAGCATAATAAACTCCCTCACTATTTCCATAAAGCTATAGAGTTCTCGATTCGCCTTAAAATCCATGGATCGCCCTCATCATCGCAAATGTATAAAGCATCCAATTCTACCAGTATACATCAACTCACGACGGCGTTTCATTTCAGAAACGATGAGAAACCATGTGTATTCTTACAATTTCCCATTTGGCAAGCCGAAGCCTAATTTGCACGACGTAAAACTCTGTGGTACCAATATATAACACCGACCAGCAATATATAACACCGACCGTTACTAAAACGCCCTTGTTACGTCTTTCGATTTTCATTTAATGATTCGGTTCAAGCTGTTAGAAGAGAGCAAATATTAATGAGGCGTATAGGATGTTGTGGTTGAGCAACATTAGAACTTTTCAGTGTACTTCATGGTTACAGGTATAGTAAATACAGACACAGTTTAATTAGGCAGTTTAGTTAACATGTTAATGTATTTGACTCACAAAATATATTATGATTTAGGGAAGGGAATAAACTATTTACAATATAATATAAACGAATAAAGCCATTTAGCATGGCTTCTATTATTGATATCATTGTTACATTTCTTTTTTTGCTCCGTTTTTTTTTGTTTACAAAAGAATTTTTGGTAAACCATTATGACATGACCGAATTTAAAATGATAGCAGTTGACCATTCTATGTATTGACATTTAATCCTACGCGCGTGACACAATATCCATGTCACTGCCTGCTTAACAAAGGTGCATCACATTTTATGAGAAATTTGGGGTAACATAATGCAGTGCCAATCAGCCAAAAATCAGCAAGGACTGTTCCAGGAAGAAAGCGTTTTTACGCCAGTCTTCGCTGTACGTTCACACAGGGCACACTAAAGGTTCAACCATTTTAATAAAAAATGAAACAATTTACTCAAGTGTATATTGTGTAATATATTATCAAAATATTAGAAACGTATGAAAAGGCATGTATTTCTGCTTCATATAGCCAGATTACAAATTTACCAAGCTCATAATTTTAATTTAGTTTACCAATGAGAGATACTTGGGAGAGAATTTGTCGTGTTTTGACGGACAGTATATCCAATCGCCTGTAGATTGGGGCCGAGCCTCATATAACTATTAATCCTACATAAGATATCAATTGACATTGGCATGTCGCATTGCGGATATGAGAGCGACCCGTGTTAAGATCGAATGTACGGTGCGACCATAAGCGAGCACAATACGGATAGGAATGAATAATAAAAAGTCCAACCGCAGCTCCTAACAATCACATTCGCGTTCACTGCTTGATCACCTCGGGTCCCACAAAGCTTATTAACAGCATGCGTTCATCCATCCACGTGTGTACATTATTCAGTAAACCCAATATATTCTTTGCAGCCGTGCTTTTAATTAATTTGCCCCAAACAAGTCATGAGCTATACCAATTTCCCGACAAAAACAATAAATTCCTAGCCGAGAAACATGCTAATTGTTAGTGTCTCTGATTGTTTCGTGGCGATTAGTGGCTTGCTTGCCAAAAATCCATTGGGGCAGTTTGCTCTAATCCCCTAATCTACTAGCTACTATAGCAGCTATCGCAGTTATCCAGCAACTAGCGCAGGTGCGTCGTTCGCATTAGAATATGTGCTGAGGGCTTTTATATAGCACATGCCAATTATGTCACTATATCCCTGAAAATTCAGTTCCATTTTATAACAGCTATAATACGCATCTGTTTGAAATGCCATTAGCTTAGTCTTAATTAATTAATGATAAATTGAGAAACTAATATTCATTAAAATCACTCTTTTTACCGCTGTCAATTTAAAAATAGGTTCTGGCCAGACAATCGCTAAAAGAGGTTGGTAATCGTACGTACCCGGTTGGATTCAGTCCATCAACAGCTTCGACACCCGCTCCCTCAATCAAACCGCTCTCTCCCAATCTCTTTATCCTTTCTTTGCCTTTCTCTAGTTTTCTCCATCGCACGTAAAATATTGATGGAGCTTTCCTAACAGTAGCAAGGGCATCGGCAGCTCTTTTTTCCTTCAAAGGCGCATCCGTTCCTTAGCATCTATCCTTCTGTCGGGAAGCAATGATGATGCGCATCAATATATTTCTCTTTGCGCCTTCCTCTCGTTTCTTCACATGAAATTTCTGTCTCGTTCGTTGTCCTTCTCTTTTCCTCCACCTCGTTCCCTTCTTCAGCGACGTGCACTCATGCTTTTGCTATACTTCTAAACCCACGGCAAAGAGTAGGGGCAGACTTCCATTTTTCACACTTGCACCAATTTTCTGCGGAAGACCATATTTCTACAAAATTGCTTCGTTTTCGCTCTCGCCCTTATCTGCAACACGTTTGCTTTTCCTTGCTCATCTGTGGCGATCGCTCTCGCTTCGTCCCAGTTTTCCTCCCTTTTTTTCTTTTCCTGTTTAGCGGGATACCCGGCGTCATCATCGTCGTCACACCCGCTCATTTCAGAGAAAAAGCCTGCTTGTCTGCTTGGTGAGGTACAAAAATAACGAGGTAAAGAGAAAAGAGGCCGTTTGTAGGACCAAGTACGTAAGCGTGAGCGACTAATTCGTTATTAATTCAGAGCAGTTAAGTTGTCAGCGTCACGTTGTACCAAAATCAGGTACTCAACTCAATGACTGCCTCAATCAGGCAGTCAACTACTTTTAGCAAATTCAAATTATCGCCCCTCGCACGATGTTTGGCTGTGAAAGGATAGTGGTGTGGATAAATTATGTGGTCACCATACGTCTCCTATGATAAATATACGTATACAAGCAGCTTGGTCTTTTACATTTTAAAAGACTTAAATTAACAGTACTTCCGTCGGCCATACATTGTATTTTCTTACTTTTTATTGAATATGTAAACCAAAACCGACATGAAAAATTACCTGGAATAACCATAATTACATGTGGCAATCGATAACAGCTTTTAGATTTACCTTCAGTATACCAACAGAACAGAACATCAGATGAAATAAAAACCCATCCGACTCGATCTGTGTTTAAAAGCCGACGTCGCAAATGACTACTGAGCGAGCACGGTGTGTATAATAATTAGTAATTAATCACTTCACACTCTTATGTTGACTGCGTCGAGCTGTTTTTTTTCTTAATGGTACTTTCTGGGTTTCATTTTTCAGTATTATGATGTGATTAAAGTTTCAAACCTGTAAACCAGGTATGGATGCTTAAAAAGGCGTTTGCTAAACGAAAAAATAAAGCGGCAAACTCTTTTTGTACGTAACTAGTCAATGGCAGGCGCCACATTATGCCTGAACCCCAGGCAGCAGGGAACCCCGCAGACAACACCGAAGTGCTGCTAACTCTGCGGAGCCGATGAGCCAATAGAGACTCCTCATCGACCTTGGCTGAAACCCAAGGTTAATAGCCGCAGCCCTCGCACGGGCCAAGGTAGGGCAACCAGCCTTCAGAGCTGACTACCGGGATACCTTACACCTTGCCGTACCGCCTGCTGCGGACGAGTTGCCAGCCCTCAGAACTGACTACCGGGATACCTTACACCTTGCCGTACCGCCTGCTGCGGACGAGTTGCTTTTGGAGGAGTACAGGGTGACCAACTACAGTAAGTCGTATCCTTTTAGAAGCGCTCTAATACTTCGCACTTCCTATAACAACAAAAATGATTTAATATGTGTTTACATTTTATACCATTCGACTTCGAATATAATGCCTAGCCACAAAAGTTCGTTTTAGTCACCTGAGTATAAAATAAATGGCAAAGAATATCAGGTCTCAGTGTGCTCCATTTCATTTCAAATGGATTCCCAATGCAAGCTGGTGCCCTATAATCCTTCAAACTCGAGCCGCATATGACTTCAGCAAAAGGGACCAACACAAGCTACCTAGCTTTTACATTTTCTTGTATTGTCATTGGCCTATTCCTACATAAAACGCAACCCACTCAAATTTTATATTTCTCTCTCATGTGTCTATCAAATCGTATCTCGTGTAAACTGTCAAAGTGAATGGCTCTGACCATTTTCGGAGGTAAATTTCATACAGTATACAAATATAACTAATCATCGTTGCTTCCCTTAAAAAAGCAATATATCATAGTTTCCATAACTTAATTCAGCACTTGCTTTATGGAGACCATTAATAACAATTGACTGCCCGGCGCTCCCATATTTTGCTAATCAAATATTTTTTAAGGCTGACCATCAGCTAACATTTAACGTCCACGGTAGCAGTTTTTGCATTACTT
>MNPL01010270.1:34611-58833 GCA_002081605.1 Tropilaelaps mercedesae
ACGAATGCACCAAGCCACCGAGCTCGACATATTTTGCTAATCAAGGTTAAGGTAAATGGCTCATGCCTATATGTTAAAATAAATGGGAAACAACAAGAGATTCTCCTAAAAGATCTTTTTGTAAAGTGTTTTCCTATCCTTTTTGTTTTAAAAGGTATCACTATAAAAAGTGCTATCCAAACTGAATTTCCTGAGTAGCTAAAACTTTGACATGAGGCGAATTTTTTCAAACCGGAACCATATAAAGAAAGGCGCTCTGGAAATCGAATGGGAATTGAAGCAAGCGAATTATATAAAATGTATTCTAAAAACTTTTCGTTCTAATGCTATTTGCCAGCACTTCGTATGGTTATTACAACTGATGTGATATCAATTGTTTACTTGAAGCCTTGGCATTCAATCTATTATCTTTGTTGGTCACCCAGTCGTCTGATTACGAAACGCCCTACGTAAAATAAAAAGATCGACGTTAGCTGTCTGCTATATTCGTCTACTGCTCCGAATTTGTCTTTCGCTGATTAGTCCCCGACAAGTACAAAAAAGTTTGCAAACCACCCGGGTTTTTCCATTGCGTGCGTAGGTGCACGGGTTTGATCCCCGCCGGTGCACGTTTACATTCATATGGGGTCCACCTTATGAAGTAATGCAAAAATTGGTACCGTGGAAGCTAAATGCTGGCTGATGGTCACCCCTAAAAAAATTTTTAAAATATTTAAAACCACCCGAGTAATGGCGTAAATATCGCCAAGTTAACTTTAGTTTATACTTGTTCGCTTGGGTAACCAATCTTGATTTATATCCAAGATGCGACCAACAGGCCCCACGCTCTTGGATGTAACGTGTAGCCTTCTCAAGCCTAAGTAGTAAAGTACACAGTTTTGTATAAAGAAAATCCTATTGACGAAAAAAATCGAGACCATCCGGTAGCTTCTTCGAACAGGGCCAACACAACGCGAGAAGTCAGAGTAGAAGCTCAAGTGAGAATGCAACTACAACAGGGTAAGAGCAAGATCCTCCAAGCCAACGGCTCTTGCCAGAAACAACAAAAAACCGAGACGAGGAATTGCGTGACATGGGTAATCTATAATGCTTACCCTTCATCTAGTTGCCATACTCAATGTCCTTTTTTTCGCAGCCAGTCCAACGTCTATCCGATATGTACAGCAACACCTACAATGCGACCGTAATCTCAGCTCGAGTAGGGTCATGTTTGCACTAGGTATTATGATGGTAAAATTCGACAGCGTGCTTACCAGCAAAAGAATCAACCATTATGGTGTGTGTATGCGGCAATTTAGCTATCGCAGCAAAAACATAATTAGTAATAAGTATATTTCAGTAATTTAAAAATAAACTAAGGTATTCGATCATCTTGGTTGCTTTTAGCTTATTGCTGGTCTGTGACAGTTTAGCCAAGTCCACCGAGATATAGGTGCGCTTTTTACAAACTTACAAGTTCTTATTGTGGTACCTGAATGCGCCTCTATATTGCGGCACTATTTAATTATTTAGGTTACGTAGCATTTTTATTCAGCAAAGCTGCATTTGCTGAGAGCAAAGCCATAGAAAGATAACCTTTGAGACAGCTTTTGTGCTGAAAAAGACGTGAAGCAATCGACAGACAGATCGAGCGCAACAAATTTATATATATAGCTTCTTCATTACGCAACCTGATATCTCGAACTGGTATCACAGAACTCGCATCAAGCAGGCACATGAACAACTCAACTTGCGCAAAGAAAAAACACCTAGCTACACGCTGGTGCATTGCCTTATGTATATTGGTCTATATATTGTTTCCGGTCACAAAAGCTGTTGGAACGCTGATGTACTCATGATTGCCTTAGCGATCGACAGGTTATGATACAGGTTATGACGCGATTCAATGCATTGCGGGCTTGCCAAGTTGCCTGTAACTAAATAATGGCAACCCACCCCAAGGCTGAGAATTCTCTTCTATCGCGAAATCTCGCACAACAGAAAAAACGCTGCAGTACTTGATTGTTCTTTAGCTTTCAATGACTTTTGTATATTTTGCTTATAGTACAGATAATATCATGAGCGTTAATTCCGGGCTACTTATATGGTGTCCATCGAAAACCAATCCAGTAAAATTTTAGTAAAATCGGAACGGTCTTTCGTTTTTATACGGAGCACTAATAATATCTAGCTGAAAGGTGTTTTTATTTAAAGATAGATTATATAGCCAAACGTTCAAAAAAATAAACGGTGGCAGAATTTAAACAACCCTGCAAATATTTTTTGCCACTTACATAGTTACTTCAAAAATCATCAGTAATTATAAGAACTAAGCTTTGAGGCGTGGGACGGCAATCTAGAAAGGGAGAGGTAGAAAAAAGATGTCAGCTCTTCGGACTGAGGATCGTGCTTGAAGTGTTTTAGCGCCTCTTTATCCACGAAGCACCCGTGAAAGTTTTCAAATAAAAAAGACTTCAGTTTTTGGGAATAAAACGCGATAGCTTGTTGAAATTACGGTTGAATAAACTTTCGATGGAACCTATATCGCCAATCTTTATATTTACTATAAAAAGATACCTATAGTTATGGCAGTATTAAGTTGGCTTAACAGATGATTCCATCAGGTGGATTTACAAAGAAATGTTTGCATCTCTGTTCTATGATAGTCGGTCATCTTTCCGCTACTAACCATTCATTCTGGGTATCATTTTAGCACTTGAAAGCGTTGTTTCGCAAATGACAAGGTAATTTACGCTAGTTCCTATTTTTCTGGCCTCATTTCCGTCTTGGCGTCTCAAGCAACCTTCACACAGCCTGGGACCTAAAGATCTTTTATTGCGAGATGGCGTTTGGCCCAGCGGGCTCAAGTTAAACTTTCCGCGCACGAGAAATTTCAAATGCGCTTCTCATTAGGCAAGTGCTACGTTCGAGTAAAGTTTTGTCTTTATGACAAAATGCTTTTCTATACATAAAGCTCACGGCAAAAAACACTAGACTGCAGAGAGTGCCAAGAAAGTACCATTCAACATTACGAAAACGAATGCGTGCTGCATTAGATGACTTACTCGGCAGGAACAGTCGCATGCAACTATACGCTTGAATGTGCGCTGACTTTAACTGTCGTTATGCCGTGTGTTGTGTTGTATCGACTTATTTCATAGAAGACTCAGTAAGTGCGTTTTTGGGTGAGTGCTCCCAATTGTCAGGTCCCTACTTTCTGGTAATTGACATTGTTGACGGCATTATATTGATATTTAGGTGTGAAAATAGGCGCGATTTATCCCCATAGTCAGTTCCAAGCATCAGTGTAATTCCCACTGAACTTGACATATTTTTTCTTATTCATTCTCTTCTACGGCATAAGTCGAGAATCGCGAACCCTCTCGTAATTTCATTTAATTTTCTAATTAGACTGACCTTTATGATATATATTTTACATTCGCAAATATTTTCAGCTTGAAGACGACACTTTCAATCGTAGTACGTTCAACCGTTAGAACAGGCAACCAATATGTACGCTTAGAAATTAAGCACGGTGTGACAAACTAGTAAAAAATATGGCACCCAGCAAGTACGGTGGGTACGTAAATTTGAGGAGTGAACGGATGGCACCCAAACGATTGGGTGGAAATGCAGTAAAACAATATGCTCAAATGACGCAACATTAATATGCTTTGTTGTGAACTTCAACTTTTATGCGGCATGTAAACTGTGCAGCACTAATTACTACATTTTGTTAGTACGCCGAGCGTATTTCCTAGGCGCAACACGAACACTCGACGCTCATTTTCATACTGAAAAATGAGGCAGGTGATCCAATAAAATTACCCCTTTCTCTGAAGATTCGCTTCTTTTCTCCTGACTTTTTATATATTTTTCATTGTTCAGGTTAAAGCACTAAAAGTAAGTAAAGGAGTCGTGAGATCTTGTTCGTGAAATTTCACATGTGCATACATATGTGATTACCCATAGTTAAATTGGTGTGGACGTCGCTGGGTCTGCAGAGACTTTGCCACTGTCATCATTGATACATAATGGCAACGCAAAAATTAGCACCCGGATTTCACAAACCAGGACAATTTCACTAATTTTGATCCAAAAAACCAACGTGATTGTTTACAATTTAAAATGGATACGTTACGGAATGAGAATCGGGTATGCTTAACAGGCCACAGAAAATGCGTTGAAGGACCTTTCTCACTCAAACCGAAAACTTGGAAACATGAGCAGATCTTGACTTTTCATGCAGCCGTTTCGATCAAAGCAAATGTGGAGAGGCAGCTGTATGCGCAGATGTAGGCGCGCATCCAAAGTAACAGCTCAAGCACATATCTTTCTTGGATCAACCACTTAAACATCATAGAATATTCTACAAGCAACTAAAATGGTAAAATTTAATACATTAGAGCACATTGTTGCGTCTATATGTATGAGCGTTCATTAAACCTAGGCACTTCTTTCCGGCATAATTTATAGCTAGTACAAGACGACCGCCCAGTAAATTATCTGACAAACAGAAAAAATCTTCGGTTTATTGAGAGCGCTGGTCCAAAATTGGCTAACCTTGATGCCTACAGATAGGAAAAAACTTGATTGAAACATTTAAGGATATAAACAGTTAACTTTGCCATGACCCCTGGCCTCGAATAATGCGCAGACTTTTATATGAAAATAAAAATACAGATAAATATCGATGCATCCACGAAACACTCTTTTTAGGTTCTGCTTTTCTTACTTCATGTCATTGTTATTTCTGCTTTAACTGACTCCCCGTGGCCAATTCAGTGTCTGCTTCCCGTGCTCTGTACAATCATACGAGCTACCAAAACAAATACCTATCTACCTGCCCCTCTGTGTTTGATAGGGAACATTTTTCCGCTTGCGCAGTTACTCGTATCGGCCCCTCTCCGTTCTAACTCTGCTAATAATGCATCGCCATCGTCAATCGTCAATTCATGTTATTTGCTAAGTCAGATATAGGGTTGCGTATTGTGGCTATATTTGTGGCTGTGCGTTGCCACACTGGATTGAGCCACCGCAGCATAATCAAGAATAATTGATATTTATTGTATATGTTTTATCGTACAGATTGTAGATTACGCAAAAGGCTCAGAAGCAACAAACACGTGAAGCTTTCGCATTAGCAACGTATAACTTTACCAATTATGCTCCAAAATGATATCTGAATATGACTAGGCTAGATACCCATTCACAGACGCAACTGCTAGTCCCTTGGATGTTTCACTAATTACAGATGGACCGAAGTACTAATCAGTCGAACGTAACAAGTCTGACGACGTACTGCACGTAAACCGAACTGAAATTACGTTCGGGCTACTATACTTCGATATTAATGGAATTGCTGAAAAAGCTGATGCGAACGGATGCAGTCGTTACCAGCTCTTTCTATACAGCAAAACTCTGCAGTTATCGAGATTGCCACACGAAAAGAGATTGCTTCGTTAAATCGATCACCTCATCATAAATAAATCAGAATGCAATTGCGATAAATTCGCAAGCGTTATCCTTTCTAGATCAAGTGCGAATTTGAGCGAATGGACAGATACTTTAATTATAACTGATCACGCTAAGGACGAAATCGTGCATCCACGCGCGTTGATATGCTTGAGAAGGCATGGTTTCTTGAAATTAAGACTCTCCACACAAAACTATTTGGATCGAAATAAATGATATACGAAACGTTCTCGAATGTTTGACTAACTTTCGATAATATCCCGGGATACTAATATTAAAAATTAATACTAGGTCAAAATTATTGTGTTAATAGGTATCTTCAGGTTAAAAAAGAAAATAGCAATAAAACTTTCCAGGCGTTCTAAGGCACCCTTCAAGACTCGCTTGTATCATGTTGCGTTTAGTACATAAATTTTTTTATGTACTAAGCCTGGATAAGCGTTATCCAGTGCCATATAGCCGTATATTGCTTTGAGATATATTTTATTTCGCGCATTCATTTTTTAACGAAAAAATGTCTTCCTCTTTAGTCAATTATGAAGCAAGTAGACCGGTGGATGAAATGAATCTGGCGGCCGTTGCTAACTTCAATATATCTTCAAGTTTGCAGCCGTGGACAGTAATCCGGTCAGATACATTAGATTTTACGCGTGCTCTGTACACGATCTGAAGATAATTTTTGATCAGCCAATTGTTTTCTATTACAATATTGCTCTTATTGAAATTGTTTGACGAGTGTCGTCACATGCAGATTCCTTATGATTCTATTCTTTCGCGGAGAAAATTCCTGTTTGCTGGCTGGCGAGGTGCATGGCCTGGTTCCCCATCTTGAATATAACACCCATTCCTATTGCAAGTCAATTGCCCGTGTCGGCAATAAACTTCTCCTGTCTTCTCTTTTTCCTCAATTGGCTTTTCCACGATTTTCTCATCTCAGAGCATACGGACGATTTCTTTTCAATCCCGCTAAGAATCGCTTTTCCAAACCGCTTCAGGGGCAGAATTGGCACGCACGAAGTCCGTGACAGCATAGGAAAAAGTGAGTAAAGCCGTTTGATCGTAAAAGGAGGTCATGAGCAAATGGTAGCTCGGCTGCTAGAGGTTCACGAAAAAGACGTCCACTTACATATAAAAAGCACAAATAGCAAATAAAATGGAGCAAATAATAGGCAGGAAATATTTGGCGTACGCAAAACCATATACACTATTTCAAACGTTTGTTACAGATCCATTTTTCTATGCGTATTGCGGACGATCGGCGAACAGTAGGTCCATTTGGAAGTCCACATTTTGCCTAATCCATGAACAAATGTTATGCCGTGTATAACTTACAGCCAATGGATGAGAAATGAGCGTTTTTTTTCTAAATAAAGTTATTGCTGCAGTTAGATTATTTTTATTCTTCATATGATCAAGGCTTCTTTGTGCTTACATATTTTAGAAAAACTTTACCCTTTTGAGTTTGTGTGTGTGTACATGCGAATATACATACATATTATGTACTTGTAGCTACGCACATACATGATGTGCATAGAAACGCCTTTCGTTTCACATGCAGAAGTTTTTATTCCTTCAGCAGCCTCGCAGACAAAAATAAAAGCAAATTATGCAAACTATCCAAAAAAAGTCAAGTCTGTGCACTCACAGAGGTCTGTCCAAACCAGGACTTCACCTGTGGGCCTTATTGAAATGTGTGAGGGCTTTGTCAGGATAATAGAGTGCTGCCCATGTCTAGTGAAGAGGGTCTCCGAATCACTAGAAGTCGAAAGCTTGTGCCTCTTCGTCTTCTATTTGTTTCATTCTTCCTGCGGATCCATTACCCTGTTGACCGAAATTTCATCTGCTGCTAAGGCTCTTCTATATTTCATTTCATGAGAGATGTTTTTGTCGTCAATTAACTTCGTAAAACAAAGCGTTCAGGTAAGCTCTCCGAAATACCTTATTTAAAGTTGATTTTGCTAGGTGTACCGTAAATACGCTGACCTGTCAGCTAATATGCTGAAATTTTTATTAAAAACTTAATTATATCAAGCTTGTATCGCGTATCTTGTATCTATCTTCTTTAGATTAGGTCATACCAATCCCTGAACCTATGCTAGGCAACAGACTAATTGTTAGCTGACACAAACATTGTAGGTACTACCAATACCACACAACATTAAAATATTAGAGACTTTAGTATGCGAAGTTTTAGCAGCTAGTATTGGTTCACCGATTATATTGTAACAGCAAATCAAAGACGAGGAAATCTACTTTAACTGTATTCGTTTGTCTTATTTAATGGGATAAAACGCATGCAAGAACAGTACTTTTTACAGATTTTTCGTTAAATAAATTTTATCGGTTCTTTCTCCTAATTTTAAATGGATGCACTGTATTATGAAAGAAACCACTGCATGGTCAAATGAACAAAACAAAGCTTAGCTTATAACCAATTGTCATTTAGTGTTCTTTACGACCTCTATTTGAAACAACTTCCTTACAAATTGTATCACTGAGCTTACAAAATCCACCGCAACCTATACATAATGCGCGAATATAAATCAAACTAGATTAGGAAATCTAGCAGATTGATGACTTGAGGTCGCCAGCGGCAGAATGAGAGAAAAAGGATATTTGAATTTATTGTCGTTAGGTTTATATCGCTCGGCTTTGGGCTTTTTTTTTTAACACTTTTTAAACAAACTTTTTATTTTGATGTAGCCTTTAAAGTTTCGGCGGTGTTTAGCTTCGATCTATTTCTACTTCTCAGGTGCAGTGCTGGCGGGTACGTCAGCGCCAGTGAGAAATCAGAGTTAAAGACAGAGCAGCTCGTCTTGCTAAACAAAATAACGAAACTTGATTTGTTGAGCGAAAATAACTGTTCACTACCGAGCAACATGTTCGATTGTCGACGTTCAACATTTCTCGTGATTTCATTGCAAAATCGTGGCGGCATTAAGATGCTGAGATTAAGAACAGCAGAAAACCAGCTAAATCACATTGCTCTCCTCCATGATTACGCACGGTTACCGATAGTAGCGTTAAGTAAGGGATAGAGGATTGGAAGCGTGTACCACTACCTACACTGATCTACACTTTAGTCTACTTTTTTTTTATACATTATCCTTGATATAAAACAGGCGCTTGTTCAATATTTACTACGATCTTTTGTAAATCGTAGTTCTGACAAAGAGTCACTGAGATATTTTTAGTTAGAGTAGTTAAAGATGATTTAGAAGAAAGAACACCATTTAGTTCGGAGATCAACGACATATAATTAAGTTTGGGATTGCCCGGTCCATCGAAAATTGATGATAATGTTGGGCGCTGCAGCTGTTTTTACACGAACAATGAACTATGCGCTGTTGGAGTCAATGTTTCTGTCCGAGATTTTGTCCTTGATGAGCATCAAGGAAAGTGTCACGCGCATCGATGTCTATTGCATTTGTTCTTACGAGATATTAAAAGAAATAGACAAGTGTATAACTCCCGGTACCTGCAATCTTTGAATCTTTTATCTTGAATCAATCCACGACGAAGCACGGTTGATTTTACAGGCGCTGTTTCAAATTGGGGTTTTCACAGGCGTTTTAAGGAGGGTTGTTGAAATAAAAGGACAAATCCAGATGCATAATCCACTATCGGTTGTATATCGATGTGTCATTTCATTCTACAAGTGCTGTTTTTTCCATTTTACTTTCGCCAACAACACAGCCTTGCTGAAAAATATTAGTTTCTTTCTGAAATTTGCTATAAAAAGGGATATTGTCAGCGGGCGGCACGCTCCACTTGATAAGCGCACCTCATCTTTCCACGGTATTGTCCTCAATCCGCTGTAGTGCTTACGTAAGAACAGGAGAGCTACACTGTTCTAGGGGCTACCGTAATCATCGAGCTCGAGTGAACGTACGACATCGGGATGAGCGGCGTGGCGGGACCCTTTGTAACGACTATCTAATGAGCGAAAGACCACAAAACTTGTTTCTAACACCACTACGATCATAACTTCTTGTAATCCATGCCTTTCACGCCAAAGTTTTCTGCCCATATCCGAAAAAAGTCTGAACTGGGTGCTAAATATGATGTGTCCGGTGACTAGACGATCAGACGTTGATGAAACGTTATATTTTGTAGCGTTTCTCTACTATAATCTTCTCAAGGTATTCCGTAAAAACGATACTCATACGTACACATATATATATACATATTATATATATATAGAGAGCGAGAGGAGAGAGACACTGGAGCTAGCGCGGTCCGCTGTAGCCAGTGTTGACAAGGACAAGTAAGGTTTGGTGCTGTTGATGACCTGTGTTTGATCGCTGGGTGGTGGTGTGATATGATGATGTGAATATTAATGAGATATTGAAGCCGCAAAAGCACACGTTGTTCTTGCCTGAATTTACCACAATTCTGTGGAAAGCTCTTACTGTAGCCTTTAATTTTGTATATACGCATACGCATACGCAATCCATCTTGGGTTACACGCTTTTTGTTTGGTGTAATCAATGAGTAAAATTCTGACTTTTTTTTATAGCGTAAGAGTAAATTAAAAGTAAAAAGTAAATTAAAAATATCTGTTGAGGTTTTTACAAATTAACTTATTGTTTCACGAAATAATTTCACCAACCATGTTTGTAAGGCTAGATTTGTTTGGTATTTAATTTGGTATATGCTCATTGTTAATAACGGATACAAAAAATGGTGACGTTACGTTTCAGAAAAAATCTAGCTGCCAAAGAACAACTGGATGCAAATAAAGGCAAAATTCGATCATTATCGGTGCTTGGTTGCTCTAGATTTCTAAATCCTACAGAAATCAACTAAAGTATCACAATTTTTTCTAGTATAGTAAGAGCTGCCAAACTAAACTATTACAATACAATTTACTGAATAATAAATATTGCAATTATTTACACCTTTTCAACCATACTATTTCGCTATGCTACAAATTTAGTAAGGCAGACAACGAACATCTGGTGTTCTTTCCTACTTACAACTTCCTATATATCTCGCCCAATGCTGTTAAATCAACATTGCATTGCATGTGTATATCTTAGTGCAGTTCTTTTTAATTTCGTAACTTGATAAATTCATTAGTTGGTCTTATCGCGCGCGTATCAGGCTCCTCTGAAATGAACTTTGTTTTTAAACTTGCTTAGTCTCGGGTTTACTGGATGCACATAATTACTCGGTAGTAGTCTCTTACCAGCCTTCAACTTTTGATAAAATAAGCATAGCAATAGGCGTAAAATGAGGATCACTACACCGCAGGATCCTTGCCTTTTTTGCCTTCACTTTGTTATGAAATGTCCACTACGGATTTTACTTGAAAGAAAAATATCTTTGACAAATCTTTGAACATATTGACAAAGCTTCATTGCGCATTAAGAACTTGAGTGTTAGATCATGTTTATATATTGTAATACATATTCAGGCAAATTTACTTAGTAAAAATAAAATTTCTTGTTTATATTAGACAGTTTCAGCATTAGTTTGAGCTTATTCGTTGCAAAAGGTCTTATGAAGTAGACTTCATAATACGTCGACCAGGAACCCGAGACATCGGTTTAGTCGCTTTTTTAATTGGATATGACAACAAATACTCCGATAAATGTACTTAGTTAGCGTGCATATATATAAGCTAATTTTATTAATATTAACTTATTTAATTCTAAGTGCGCATAACACAGCTGTTAATCATGGACTAAACATATTATTTATAACGCACCCTTCAAGTGATTTTAGGAAATAGTTTTAGTCTAAATATATTACACTGGTCAACCTTTAGTTCATTTTCTTGTAAGACCTCATCTGATTGAGTACCCAGAAACTTATGCAGAAACTGAAGGCATGCACGATCTGTCAAAAAGCACGACCAGAAAACAGGGTTCATATAGCTTGGTCACAAATATTCGTGAAGAAATGTATCTTCAATCTTCTGCAACTGTCCTAGCGTTCACTGTAAAAGCCAGAGAATTGCTATAAGCGCGGTAAGTACCCAGGTCGTTCTGTTTTGCATTTTAATAGAGGAAATGCATAGCTATTCAAGACATTTAAGGAAACGCACTTTAGAATCAGTAATAACAACAATAATAGTGATTCGGATTTATGGATTTAATAGACAACACTAATACGCAAGAACAATATTCTAATTCAACAAAACATTTGCGCGTGACAAATAATGTAAGAAGTTCACTTAAAACAGATCACTAAAAAATAAAAAAGCAGTTCGTTCTAATAATTAGTCGATGTGAAGGTGTTTTTCAAATCATCATTACTTTCTCGAATACGTTATCCCTATCTCCTTCGGCCAACGCGACAGTTAGATACGCCTATTAAATTTTTGTTTAACCTGATTTAATCTCACTACGCTAGACTTAGTTGAGCTTACAGAATGCTGCTTCGCAAAAAACAGGCGAGTAAGAGAGCCTGAGTGCACTTGGCAGATATTCAGAAGGGCCAGAAATCATCGTTGCTCATCCTCCTTGATATGGTAGCGAAACTTCTTCTCTTTATCAATATCCATCTCCTGACTGCTTTGTCAAAAAAAGAGTTTCACATTAAAAAAAATGGTAGCTAGGTTCTAACTATATGTTGCTACCTTTCCACCACCGAAACGGAACTTCATTTGCCTTGGCTTTTCCAGATTTATCACTATGACTGGAGCGTAATGAACACTTAAAAAGATCCAAATGAACAATGCGAATGCGCACACCTTGTAAAGTAAATCGTTTTTGTCTGTTTCTTTAGACTTAGGTTGTCAACTGAAAATTTTCCGGAACCGGATTGGACCTCCGAGAACGGACACGAGCCACATACGGATGCTGAGCGTAGCTTTCCGAGAAAAAAGCGTTTTTTAAAACAATATAAGGTTACCATGGCCACAGCAAGTATTTTCATTAGAACGAGGGCTTCAGGAGCGCTCCCTTCTGTTTATTGTTTAAAATCGATAATTTTGAAGAAATTTACACTTGTCCAGTGTTAAAGAGAAAACTGAAATGCTTTAACTCAATAAATGCAATATCTTCTCAGATTGCCGTGAGGAATTTCTCAGCAGGAGGCCGGAGTAAGTCTGAGAATCTAAGAGGTCTCAACATCAATCCCCAACAACAAACCAAGTGTTGTCTTGGCGATTTGGTTCAGATATGTGTAATTCAAGCTTAACACTAATTAGCCTATTGTAATGAGAAAACTGATATAAGAAACGGAACTTTTAATCAGGGCAGCCAACTGTACGGCTATTTGTAATGCAGTATAAGCGTCACATTACACAATTAATGCATTAAGGCCCAACAGTTATCAATTACATTATCCTTCTCTCTATACTGTTTTCATTTTAAGCCGTTGAAATAAAAATCCACTCAAATACGCTCATTAAATATTCATTGGAAAGAAAACCAAATCGTTGACAATGGCATTTAATAGCGAGCAAAACTTGGCATAGCAAACTGTAATTTTCCATCCAGCAGCACAAGCACTTGTAAGATTGTATAAATCAGTGACATATACTGCGAACGCTCCGTACTGGAAAATAACATCCGATGCAAGCGTATTTGGATAAATCGGTTCGGTATAGCGAGATCATAATGTTTATTTCGGAGGACTTCACTAAGCCTTTTTGATAGATGAGACAAGTGATCGACAAAATTAGCTCAAACCTGTTAGAACATAGGCTGCGGCTCTTTTTTACTACCATTCTTTTTATGCCGGTCTTTTTTCTTTAAACAAAATTAGGTGGCTGAACTAGTTTTTTAAAGGACTGCGGCTGTAAGCATTTATAAATAATTAACAATTTCCAAAGCTTGTGGAAACCGCTGTCGTTTTAGGAAGAATGAGACCAGAATCGTGAATGAGGTTTGATTTCTAATGCTGCAAATGAGATTATATAGATTGCATACAAAACGCCTTTATATTGACATTATAAGTGTAACAATAACCTAACAAATGAAAAATACTGATGATGAATGTAAAAAAAAGCACACAATCATAATATTCTCGAGTTTTAATCATCGGAGTTATTCCTGTTTTAGCATCGTTGCTATTTCGATTGACACTTCTATTTAACGTTCATCTTCAACAGGTGTTGACAACGATATTCGATCGAAATCGAGACTCACTTCAGAACGCAGAACCGAACGGACTAAGAACCTGTCATCACTTCGGCGTGTTCAGGGTAAGGCAAAACTGTTAAGTATCGCTTGCAAAATGCTTCTGAATTGACTTTTAGAGTTCAATTTGCTGAGAACGTCCGCGACTGAAAAGCAACGCTTGTGTATAAGCTATGCACATTTGACAAAACATGATCGAATATTCACTGTTTTTTTACAAAGTAAAAGATGCGAATTCTTTTTTTTAATTAATATAGGAAATGTCGAAATGTTCTTCTAATTTCACGCGAGTGATAGCTCTTCGCTTGTTTTTTGTCATTCGTAGGAATGTCTTTTCAAAAGCTAATAATCCTCTAAGCTAATAATAAATTCGCATGCTCTTCTTGGCGGCTTGAATCGGAGAACAATCATACATGTCACTCGTGTGGTAGACGAATTATGGTGTAGGCTGAAAATCGTATAGACACCAAATGATTCTCAAACGCCACCAAACTCTTGCTCTGCTTCAACATTAGAAACCAGGTACAAACGACTATAGCATTGCGCGTCCGTGGCTTGCCATTATTTCAGCTTCGGCAAATATTGGTACTTGAGCGTCATTTTACGACGCTCACAGCGTCATAAAACTCAATAGCTTGTATCAACTCATGTTATGTGAATGTGATGAACACATAACATCTTAGCCACCAAGGCACACATTTCAATCAAAAGCAGCTTTTATGAAGGCTTCTGCTAATTCGAGTATATTGGCTAAATGTGGATGCTCGATGCAGCTACGAAGAAGTTTTATCCTTGCTACTATTGCTCTCTTTCTATCTTCTGTGTACAGCTGAGCATCTGTTTCGCGTTCGCATTTCTGCAAATGACTATGGTTTCTGTTCGCATATTTCAGGTATGCGGTGTTCGAAAGTGGGGCCTCTATAAAGTGCGGTTCCCCGAGCCTCTTGACGTGATTTGCGACAATACAGGCACACGGCCGAGTTTGATGTCACGGTAGGTTGCAGATCATCGCAGCACGGCGAAATAATTCATCTTAATTCCACGAATACTCGTATGGACTGTATGACACATAAAACGTATCTTGTTACAACAATTACATAAATCACAAGGTATCAAGTATGATTGTTTCTACAAAATTAAGAAGGATTTTACGCAAGCTGTCAGTGCACTAACCATCAATTAGTTCATTAATGTACCACAACGGTTCCTTAAAACTGTTTTTAAAAAACGGCCGATCAGGTAGGCTAAGCAGCAAAACCTCTTTTTATACATTTTGGGCCTTTATTTGTCATATTGCCTAATTTATTTAAATCCTTCGCTAATCAGCATGATACAGATATATTCGATACCTTCTAGGTACCCGTTCGTTCTAGTTCAGTCTGGTATTAAAATCTTGGAGATATAGGACAGTTACGTGGTGCCTTTGTGAAACTGTAATCTATTTTTGTTGAAAATACGTCATCATTGTAAAACGTTATCCTGTCTCTACTGTATCATGTAGAAAGCAGTGTTACACTGCGTACAAAACGATGAATTTGACTGTCTCGAACTTGTCTCTCTACCAAATTTTCACACTGCGATACAATTTATGAGAGTTAATGGAGACATTACTTTTCCTCTTTCGTTGGCCGGTGGCATCTTGGAAGTCCAATGAAGGTAACTAATCACAATGTGGTATTGCCTTCTGACTAAAATCATTTCTTGCCGCAACCCTTAGTGGAATAAAGATTGTTTCTTTTGAGCCTCCATACTACCTTAAAACGTTTTAGCTTAATTGTAGACACACCGAAACCAAGCAAATTACTTCTTTGGGCATTTGTTATATATTTTAGGAAAATATTTGTATCCCTAAAAATATTCTTTGATTAGATCACTCATCTTTAGGAGTCATGAGAGGGAGAAATTGGTCATAAACTATCTTGGGGAGGTACAGAAAGACGTTGCGTGATCTATCTATATGGCAGCGCGAGGACACTAAAAACATTTATGCTTAGGGATGGATATTGACAGCCCTAATTGTAATATCTGCGTTAGTAAAGAATAGATCATCACTGTATAAATTAAAAGAATAATGAACTCAGGAAAACGTATATCATTCTGGTAGTAAGTAGCATTGGGTTCAAAATGTCCAAACATAATTGAAGTACTTTTTAGCATATAATACTAAAGGGTATCTCAACTGTAAAACTACTCATACTTGAATCACACTCAGAATTATATTTGATTTAAAAGTTTATTCGGTGTTTTATGGAACACATTTTTGTGTAATCAGACTTTAGCAACATAAAACTCACCTACGTTAAAAAAGTCAAGCACCAAAATTAAAAATGCGGATTGCTACCCCGCTTCACAGATATTTACAAAGCCAGTTTGCAGACTTTCACCATAATTCGCTCAAGTCTCTGCTTTGTAGTACTGAATTATCGCCATGTGATATGTACACAAGTGCATAGTCGTGTGAAATTTCATTGAACTCCAGCGGTAATCCACAGAAAATAAAATGAAGGATTTATCGTGGGATAAGTTCTACTCCTTTTCCGTGCTTGCTTTCTTTCATGGGCGCTCTTACTTATCTGCCATCGCCCATCATAGCTACATATTACGCACGCTGATCCTAAGTAGCTATGACCTGTGGCATAAATCATTTCTATATCACCAGGAATTAGCATGAATAATTCGAGCATAGATACGAGCATTGCACACAGAAGGATGGAATAGCGTTGTTGGTACAATATAAACATTTGCATGAGCTCTAATATGTGTGTTTTCAGTTCACCCACGCCTGATCATAGAATTCAAACACCGAGGCTGACTTGAAGAGCTTAAAGAGCCAAGCCTAATTTAAATATCTCGTTTAATGAGCACGTTCTCTCTAATAGTGAGGATCACGTTTAAATTTTTTGCTGGAAAAACAATATGTTGTTTTGGTTGATTCTTTATAATAAAATAATTTTTCGATGTTTTACTCTGTCTATTTCATAGACGTTGAGGCTCACCGTGGCGCGTGTGATCGCCTATTGGCCGACGAGTAGATTGCGGACTGGGTTTTCACCTCAGGTAACGTCGAGCGACAGTGCCAATTAATTGCTTGGGCTTGAACAAACACTTTAGGTAGTTCTTATTTTATGCATTTTAGCAAAAAATCTTAAAAAATAATGAGTAACGCTTGCTGAAGATATTGGTGCTACTACCGTTAGATCTCTTTAGCTTTCTCTATTGTTAATCCATTTGTCGTTTTATATATTTGCCTGGAAAAACTGTACGAAAGAAAAAAGGCACAGCGGTTAATGCCTGGTCTTCGTGGTTTGACCTCATTTCTGTTAGAAAACGTACAGAAATAATTAACTTTTCTAGTTCTGCTTTTTTAACTTTAAATTTAAATTATTTTTGTTGTTTGTTTTCATTTAGATGGACAAGGTAACTGTGATGGCTCATGAGGGTGTTGCGTTTGGAGTAAAAAACGGACCTACCCTTTAACAGTTGGTTTCCGAATGGCTTTGTCTGTTTTACAAGCCGTTTTTCCATATGTCGTCTACTGTCTGTTTGCGAACATGTTTACGGAAGCTTTTCAACAGTGGATAGACAGTATTAAGAAGAACTACCGTTCTGATTATCGTCATGTTTCTTTCGCTGTCAGTGTTCTTTACCACGAGAAACATTGGTAATTCAGCAGTTGAGCAGCTACAGAGTGATTGCAATATGAGGCGCTAGTTTCGATATAAATTGTGATCCTTCTTTTCCAGACGCCCTTTTTACTTCATTTGTAGTAAGACGAAACAACGAATAGCACGTATAAGGATCGTACTGAGATCAACCTTATCTTTTTTTGAAAATATGAAATCAAGGACAAATAATATGGATAGCTGATGAATCCAAAAAGGTTTAATACCTAGAGAAATAAAAAAAAAAGCTAAATAAAATGATACGCTTAAACTTTGCTTAAACTTTATAAATCTTCTGCGTATTAAACTGAGCTCGCAAAAATGTTATAGCCCGGTGAAGCATTTAGAGTGACGGTGAGGAGATAGAAGGCGCGCAGGAACTGTTTATCGAAAGGTATGTCTTGTACTATAACTTATAATTATGTGATGTTTGTTAACCTCCGTTAAAATAGAACCTTACTTACCGAAAAAGTCTTTACTATATTTTAGGTGCAGCATTTGGTTATTAGGTATAATGGATCCTTTGTAATCATAAAATCGCGTATTTGCAAACAGTCGTTTTGAGTGATGCTTAGATAATGTGACGTCTGCTAAAAT
This sequence comes from Tropilaelaps mercedesae, assembly GCA_002081605.1. Classification (NCBI taxonomy): domain Eukaryota; kingdom Metazoa; phylum Arthropoda; class Arachnida; order Mesostigmata; family Laelapidae; genus Tropilaelaps; species Tropilaelaps mercedesae. Next base: position 52,418 of record MNPL01010270.1, read on the forward strand.
TCAGTTGCGCTACTTAAACAGCTTAAATATCGTGAGAAATATAAAATTCTGTTAGCAACTTGAGATTAGTGGATCTAGGCAGCCCTACACTCCATTAGGAAGTGTTTCAATTCAACTTTAGTAAGCACACTTGCATACGGATTCGGCACGATCTTTAAGTACAATCTTCTCTTGATGTTTCGCCTGGATACCGGTTTCATTATACTATTGCAGAGTTTCATCATCCGCACTGCCATGAGCCGTTTGTGTCAGAAAATGATTATTATCCACTGCCTTCCCTTCGTGCAAACGTGTTTATATTTTTATCTTTCTCACGGTTGTACCAACATGATCTCCTTCATTATCCTCTGCAGTCTGCTCGTCTAACTCTTGTTGCATAGATGTACATGACAGAAATAGTGTTAGTGCAAGTTTCAATTGATATTTAATCTTCTGTTGGTCACATTTTATTAGGTCACGACCTCTAAGCAAAAGGGAAAACGGTCTTCTCGGATGTCCTAAGCTGAGATAAGACGCTAATGTTTGTGTTGATAATTATTACGATGATAAATGGTTAACGTTATGACGTTTGAATGGCAGGGGCAGACGGATGTTGAACAGACCTTTGGGACGCAGCACGTAACTCTCGGCGGTAAAGAGGAACATCACCGCATGGAGGCGTTGGCTATATCTTGTATATTTTTACAGCCTAGTTCCTTTACATTTTCTTCAGTTGGATAATACCTCAAGATGCATATTGTGGGTTATGGTTTTGTGAATTGAAGTATCTTTTGGTAACGAGGGTTAGCTGGGCGTCTTCCTGTGAAGCTTCTGCCTAGACTGCTTATTTAAACAAATTCCGATACCTGCAACTGGCAATAGCAAACTTCATTGCGCATCTAAGGCAGGTGGCTTTCTTTTGATATTTATTACTCCGTGGTTTTTCATTATATAACAAGAGCACGTCATGGTAGCGTCAAAGGGAAGGTAGAAAAAAATCGATTGCTGAGTATTGAGGCATACGGGCCAAGTTTAGCCGTGTGACCCGTAACCCTTGGCTGGAACCAAAGGATCCGAATATTGTCTATATCTATTTTCGTCGCGTACCAGTATGTTCATCACACTAAACGTTCGTTGTCAATATCAAAGGTTAGTAGAATAATAAGAAGAAGTATGAAGAGGAAGAAGGCTTATATGACGGACACTCAGTGATAATAAGTAGAATGATAAGAGAGCAGTCGTAACGGAGTTAATACGAACTCTCTATTCTATGTTATACAGCAGTCAAACATACAGAAATATAAGATGGCCGACGCGGGCACGTGTTGTGACACCCTGATGATCAAATCATATCGCCAATCCCGGCAGTAGCCAAATCGCTTAGCAGATAAGATATATACCATGCACGATTTTTTCTCTTGAATGAGGCGTTCTCTTTGAAGTCAGGATGCAACCTATACCTGCGGGCTAGTGCATAATTTGAGGATTCGTTATTGAAACAAATAACGCTCCTAATAATTATTCACTACAAACAACTAGATACCTTGTTTCATTTCATTGTATTGTCAATGATCTATAGCTTCACATGTGCCGCATTCATTGGGGCCATTTGCGGATGGTCATAATTCTGTTTATAATTTAATGACTTTTCACTCTTATAGAAATTGCTCTTTTTATGTACATCCTACTCAAGCATGTTATCGCTATCGAAAAACGCTCGTAAAGATAAAGTGAATATGAATTCTGTCGAATCTTTTCAAAATTATTAGTTTACATTTTTCTATGCAATCTATAACGATCATTTTCGGTCTCAGGAAAGATTTTTGGCTTATTTAAATATATTCCAAAAATATGGTCTCTAGCAACATCAAGCCGTTTCAAAAGTTGCATGTGTCTTTTTATGCTTAAATTAAACTGCTTTTCATATATGACGCATTATTTCTGAAATAACGTTCACCTATATATGTATTAAGGCACAGCTGCTTCGCAGTGCACAGCGTTACATTTCCTTGTCAATTATACGCTGTTAATCCTCTCCAAGTGATTGGGCTAGTAGTCTTTTTACTCAGCTCCGATGGCATTGAAAGAAGGCACGCTACGTAGCGAGCGTGTCATGCACACTGCATGGTACTTCATTAGCGCATATATAATTAAAAGAATGAAACTTGATTTTTTTTATCTTTTTTGGCGTATTAAAGTTAATTTGTAATATAATGAGTAGTTCATTACGTCATTAACTACACATTGGTTGCATATTCGTTGCCCACCTGATAGCAGCTAATGGTGTCTGGCGTCTGCAATTTGATGTTTGCTCCCAAGAGCACATTGTAAGGTTCGTATCACCCTCAAACCTCCCACGATTACTGCTAGGCGCAAAAACGTGATATTTAGACGCGCGGTAGAGGAAAACATGGATGATAAGCTAGACAATACACACTCCTCTGAATCCGCCGAGTGGGCGATGAACTCGTTAAGCCATCCAAGACGGAGATGATAATGTTTACCGAGTTATAAGGTTTACCGGGACACGATGTACTAAACAGCGAGATCTTAAAGATTTCTGAATTTTTGTTATATTGTTGGTACTGCTATGTAGAAAAAGGTAAGGAGCTAAAAATCGTTCTAAAATTATCCTAAACAAGTTTTCTACCAAATTCTGTCGCACTTTACATAGATCTTGTACATGTCGCGCTGAGCAAGGAGGGTGCATTCTGCAATGATAAGACGTTGTTGTATTTTACGGAAATAAAAGTGCTTTACTTCAAACCTTAAGATTGCATGCGATATCTTATTATTATCGTCTATTGACAACCAACCTTAGGGCGTTGATAAGCAAATAACATAAATCATTAAAACATGCACATGGCCCTGACAGCAAACATTATCATCTGGTTAACTGCATATCCTCGAGAGCTGCACGCAATATATTACTAAGCACAGCCAGACAGAAAAGTCTCAACAATTACTCTCTAATGAGCTCTACCTTTTGTACGCCACAGTCTCTGTCATAGCATATGCGTCCATATGCGTTAACGACCAAGAAGCTTTGGGGAATTTTGATTTTTACATCCACGGAATTTCGATTTTTCGATGTCTTATGATCAATATTTTACATCTTTGAAGCTATTCACCTAGTCTCCCGTTAATATTTAATTTTAAACCGCATGCGACTATGATGCCAGAGAAAAGCAAAAAGTAGTTCTTTAAATTTTTTCCAAATAGTACCAAAATTTTACGCTTTAACTGAGTAGTGTTTGTTTAATCCATAATTATAGCATAACGAATATACTTGCAAGCCTCTTATAGTTTTTCGCAAATCAGATACCCTTATTTTCACTTCGACAAACATAAACACACGCTAAGAAATTATTGTCCCTTTAAATTGTATTGTATCAATACGCACAAAAACCTGACATTGAATCGTTTAAGCTTATCAAAGTTGAGCTGAGAATTACTATTCCCATCTTTGTTTGTGCTTGTAGTTCGTTGGACTATTTCCACATATACTATGTCTTAAACAAAACTTATAAGCAATGGATTATGCTCGATCACGTGGCCTGTCGGGAATTCTTGTTGCCGATTTCCTGAGCTAATAAATTACTCCATAAAGCATAAAATACCACTCGGATATACAATGAGCGTTAACGAGCAAAAACATTACTTCCAAGGTGTTTTCGCGTTTTACGTTTGGTGTTGAGTAAATTAGCTGATAATACAAGACAATGTCCCTTTCATAGAACGAACCAAGCATGTTATTTATCAGTGTGAAGCGCAACTACGCAAGTAGTTTAACGATCATCTTTTTGGCAGCACCGGAAAACCATAATGACGAGCAGGCGCATCAGTTCTTTAGAATTACGTACAACTTGCTTTATAACTTTCTGTCTTATAACTATTGATAGTATTACAGTAACTATGCAACATTAGGCACTTGATTAGAAATTTGGTTTGATATCAGTATTATCGTAAAAATAGGAATAACGTTCTAACTATTTCGCAGTAATCACTTATTAGAAAATAGTATAATCGATCACACTTTAACTTGCTTTTGTGTTTTCCACTTTGTACTTGTATGACTACGGTAATTCATATCTAGTTCTGAATCCTGGTCAAGGTCTCCCTTTGTTCAGCGTTTGCAATTTAACTCACATGGTGTAGCCCCACCAGACTTCGAAAGCCAAGTAACCCTTCGTCATGGAATTATGTTTTCGCTTCGTTTAGTTTCGTCCCGCTCTGCGTAGAGTGTAACCTAAACTTGACGATGAAACCAAAGCACTCCGCCCATCAGTAGCCAATAACAGACACTGAGGACAAAGACATCAAAACGTTCGTCAGGGGAGGTCTGTTTCTATCTATTGAAACGGTTTCAAGCCACCAGCTGGACGGAATACTTCAGTAAATTCCTTTACAACCCAAGCAAAACGTTCAATGCAGTTCTAGAACCTTCATAACGGGTTACACAAGGGAAACTCCATGGGAGATGAATACGTCCAATATTCTGTATTATAAGCTCCGCCTTTCAGTAAAAGTACGCAACAAAATGAGACGATGGCCTTGAAGCAGCCGAATATGAGGTAGTGGTTTGATTTGACCGAGGCTCCCCTTATCGGTATGTTTATATCCTGCAAAACGAGAGCAGATTAGAGCGCCAATTTTTATTAGGTGCATTTGTTCAGAAGTAAAAAGTGGTGAATAGCAATGGCTTTACTATTATATATATATACCCTTTCTACCGTTTGTTTTGCATGTTGTACACAATAGCACTGCTGTTTGTTTAGGAAGAGCATAGGTGCTGTCATCCACTCCGACGTCTCGATTTCTTCTGAACCACGCTGCTTAGGGACTCTGAGACCACGTGGGTACAGTCCAGAGGGCACTACCATCTGTGGGAGAGGGTGGAGCCCCATTGTGGAAGAGACGGGCAGGCTACCGCACAGCCTGGATAGCCAGATCTAACATCATACTGCAGAAGTCTAACATGCTTCAGAGTGAGTGCGAGGCAAGGCAAGTGAGTTACAAAGGACGGTGTTGTATTAATATGCGGACCCGGTACCCGGTTAGGTCCATTCAAACCCGCTTAACTTCTATGTACTCGTTTTCCATCGTCCTACAAATTGCGATATTTTTAAAAGTCAACAACAAAATGGCAGTGACATTTATGCTGTTGTCGGTGATTTTTCTGCCACTTTGTGTCTTATGCGGATACCCATCACTGTAAATCACAGAGGTAAAACTTGCAACAAAAGCCAAGTGAATAATTACTCCGGCCAGCGAAGGCCGACATTGCGTCATCATCGTCTATATTGTATAGTGTACAAAAATAAGTGGATTATATAACGGGTTTTATTGCATTGATAACGGTAACCAACTTCCGTCAAGCCTAAATAGTAGCGCTTGTGTTTCAGTTTGTATATTTCTCTTAGCAAAATACGCATTCGTGCTGAACTTGGCGTCCTGACATTTTAATCAATATAGTTGAATGTGTTGCTAATGTAACTCTTTAATAAACGTAACGTGCGATAATGCCCGCGGAAGGCTAGTGCTAGAAAAGGACCAAAAGTGCCGTGTGGACGGAGGATTAAAGACAAAACTGAGTTGCTTTACAGCATAGGGGTAGTTGGAGAGGCCATACGGCTGTGTTGATGATGGTGACAATAACTATAACGGATAAAGTGCGTGACTGTCTGTGCACAATGCGTGGCCGGTAGGTTTGTTGCCTGGCTCACGGTGGCTCTACACGGTGAGGCCAGCCCAACAGTGACACAGAGAGTGCGCTCCAGAACGGACAACTTCTGAGGAAAATGCTCGACCAGCTAAAAGTTCTATTCGTGCTCACCGGAGCCAGTACCTACCTCGGTTGGTTGATTATGGTGATATTACTACTAAATAACAGGCACTTGTAGTTTTGGTTGTCATCTTCAAAATTTGCATTAAAACGTTTACCACATGTAGCGATCATCGTTTGTGGTAGAATCTTGCCACTGTTGAAGAAGCTGAAAACCAGATAAGTTGTCTTCTTGTCTTGAAAATTGGGCTCCACCCATCCCAGGCCATTAAGGACTTTCAACGAACCATTTGTAATATGCATATCCTATGTACGCATTTTCGTGGTGATTCCACATGAAGAACTATGCCGGTGCCGAGCAAATTTGTGTTTTATGCTTTCTGAAGGTTTCTTTACCTAAAAAACTTGATTTATTTTTCTACGCTCTAAATCATTTCACCAATTCTGTGTTGCAAGAACGCTTGCTGCAAAATACATTCCACGTTATGCCAGTATTTTCAAATTCTTCAAACCGTTATGAGTTTTGAATTAGCAATATACTATGAAGACAATCAATGTTCTTGGAGATTCATAGTGGGCTATTTTGTTAAAATAGCCCACTATAAATCTCCGAAAACATATATATATATATATATATATATATATATATATT
>MNPL01010273.1:7269-32568 GCA_002081605.1 Tropilaelaps mercedesae
AAACCGGATGTCGACTTCTGTTGTCGCACCAAATGCGAATGTTGTCAATCGTGTGCTCAGTCGTGGGTTACCGATAGCTGAAGTCGCTGAGATGGACGCGTCTCCACCGGGCCGAGTTGGTCTTTCAGAAGCCATCGATGTCGGCCGGGGTTGAGCCCAGGGTAGTGAAACGGGGATGGTTCGCAAGCGTAAAATGAAAAGAAGAGGGGCACATGGAGTTATCGGTGAAAACTGTATCGTCAGCTGGTGAGGAGAATCATTTTACTTTCAGAATAAACGAAAAGCTGATCTTACTTGTCGGCACCATGTGGACGAACTGACTTTTTGCCACGAGATATGCAGATATTAGAGGCAGATTCCTCGCCCCGAGGGCGTCGAACACCCCAGCAGGACACGCCCGTTCTAGCCGTCTGAACTTCTCCACTTGGCACTCGACCTGCTTCGGAGCTGCGCTGCTAACGATGGCGCACTCACGAAAAATTGCCATCCCGTCGAATCTCGTCGACGACTGAGTTCCTCCGCCCTCAACCGTACGTCCTCAAAGTCTCGTTCCTCACGTCACTCTAATAAGCGACGACAGGGGTGAGACAAACAAGTCTGCCTCGTAGATGTACGTCGATGTTCGGCCTCTGGCGGTGGCACGCTGGGAAATGCTTCCACCATTCGGTCGATTAGGTGGCTGATATACGATGGCATTGTGCTCCGCCTCGGAGCCGAGGAGCGTTCAGAGGACCGACCGACAGGCTTCTGGCCGGCGCAAGGTGCACTCAGTGGAGTCCCGTTAGGGGCGATGACAACTGTGCGTTGTCATTTTGTATCGTGGCTGTTCTTGGGTCTCGACCCGTCGACGGGGTCGGCATCGTCGGAATAGTTTTCCGACGGTGGAATTCGGTTTGGGACCAATTACGCAGCCAGCCCTGCAGGACCGAATGCTCATCTCGCCCTTTGGAGGCGTACGCAATGAACCGGCATCGGCGTCAAAGGATGAATGTGTCAGGTCCATGAACGGACCAAGCAGGCCTCGTCGACCGGGCGTTGAGTTTGTCTTTGGGAAGAAGGCTTCGCCCGATTGGTACTATCCCGGTGAGGAGGGAAATTGGGCCTCGGCGGTTTTTTGTAACGGGGTCAGTCTGCTCCTGGCCTTTTTGCCATCCATCTGGAAGGTGGATGCGGCCAAGAGAAAGAGCTCGTAAAGCTCCGGATGAGCTCTACTTTTTAGTGGGTGACAGGGATCAAGGGAAGCAGTTGAACGAATGTAGACGCAGTCAAGGAAACGTTGCTGACGACGACAGCAACAAGGACATAAGCGAGCTATTCATTCTCGTAGGGCTCCCTCAGAGGCTTCGCCATGGGCCGGTTTATCGTGACGGGGAAGGGAAAGGAGGGAGGATCCTACCCGCCTATCCCCGTTTTTCATTCAATTTGCCAGCGTACGCTTCCGCGCAAAGAAAACACGAACAGCCGAAGCGGCCGTTGAGCAACCACGAAGTCGGGGTTGGCACGAAGTCCTTGTCGATGACAGGAACGAGGCGTTTTTGTTGGACAGCCTTGAGAACTACCTCCAACCTAACCGAAACCTCTGCCGGTGGCGTAAACACGATACAGGCCAAGCAGCCTACCATGATAGTACAATATGCTGTAGTTATAGCCAGCAGAGACCGTGAGAACACGTGTTCAGGTTTCCCAACCCCAAGCGGAAATATACCACGTGAAAGAACTCCGCCCGCGTACGTTTCCAGTAGCAATCACCCCCCAGGGCGTGTGAGACTACGAAAACGGATTAACGATTCCGATTCGATGGGTTCGACATGGGCGGTACGACGAGAAAGACGCAGAAATGCGTCGCCCTCAGGAGGGAGTTGGTCCCCACGGACGAGTATGGAGACGGTGATGTATCCTCGCGTAAATCCTGTCCATTTCTCCTAGAGGGCCTTTTAGCGGGGTCCTGCCAGCGAAATGCTCCACAGGTGCAACGGGTCACTCGACGACGAACACCGAAGTAGGAGATGCCTATTGGGCCAGGTTTGATATGTGGTTGGGTCGATGGACGCGATAAGACGAGTACCGCGTTCGTCTAATGGAAACGCATTCGGGTAAAACTGAGCAGAGTTGGATGAAATGGTATTCGGCTTGATGGTCGGATGGTAGTTAACACATTGTTAGTGCGAGCGGCGTATATATATATGTGTACATATACAGCGTCCTTTCGTCTTCCAACCCAAGTCAGATTCAGCCACCTTCAGCGTGAGCCGGTAACAGCTGTGCGCCATTTATAATAAAAGCAAGAATAGACATAGTCAATCACATACTCGGTGGGTGAGAAGGCGCGAACAGTAAATTGAACACTATATGTCGCATACACAATATCGCATAGCGAAAGGGGTAGCCAGTTTGGGTCAAAACTGGGCCCCTTGCTCCTTGCAGTTTTCTCCGATGCCATTAGGTGGGATGAGGGAAAGAGCAAAAGTAGAAATGGCGTTAATGTCCATTTACGAGTAGATTAACGTAGCATATAGCATTGGGTTACTGAAGTGAGTTCTCTAGTGCGGTAAGGTCGCCGACCAACAGGACAGAAGTCTGGTGTGGTAAGACATATCCTCTGAGTATGCGATCCCATTAACGTGTTTGTTTCTGTCACTTGTAAAGTTAGTCGAACACAACTCAATACTTTTAGATTCAACTATTAATTCGTCTACGATTTTTTGGCTGATTTTCTTCGCGTCGTTGAGAAATAACCCTGCCAGGAGCACACAATCCAGCCGGAAAATTACAGCCCATTTGACATATGTCATTACGGTGACTAAACCATAATAATGGAAAACGTCGACCTGAACCTCTACTGAGATGTAGCTGTATTGTAATTTTTTGAGGACGCTCGAGGTCGTCCTTTGTTCGCCAGCCCCGCTGTTCGTCCGCAAGAAATAGTTTGAGAAAATAAAACTGGGTCCATGACCCGCTCGCTTTGTCGCTGGTTACGTGTAGACGAAACTGAACTTTTTCAGTAAGTATTTTTCTATATGTAAAAAGTTCTATATATATATATATATATATATATATATATAAAATTCGTTTAAGATATATATATATGTACATACACACATGCAAACGTAACTCTTGCGGGCCCACAAGGTGGGGAAATCTGGCACCGAATGGAGATAGCATCAAACACCTTGAAAACTTGACAATGTGGAGGCGTGATTCGTCACGCTCAGTGTGCTCGGTGGCTGAACAAGTCAGTCTTGTTAATGTTTTCATACACACGATGTCGTCATATACAACATGTTTCGCCTCTTCGATTGGCCCTGATGGCACAGGGTCGAACCGTCTACGCTTGCCTGTCGAGTTGTGTCTGTCTAGAAGGCCTTTGTTGATTTTTAGGCATTCGAGGAAACGAGAGTTCATGTCATAATGTATAAGAAGAACACAAGATTTATCTTGATGTAGCGCATTTTCGTAATAGAAAAACAGCTGTAGATTCACGTTGTATTACACGAACATTATCTGAGCGCGTAGAATTTAGTATGGAATATCTTAAAAAAGTGGATCGGAAACACACTCCTTTGGATACATTCCACTATGATGCATAGCTACAGAGTGTGAAGAAGGGTTCAGTAAAGAAGAGTTTAGCTGTATATTCATCGTAAGAGGAAGCATTTGAATACTCTTTCTCTCTTTCACTAACACTAAACTTTCTTAAAACCTTCTACATTTGTAAGCTACAGACCAGAACCGGAAGCAGTGTTTGCATAGACAACAACGTCTACTAGAACGAATCTATTTTTAGGCGAACGTCGTAACAAAAAGCGGGTACAGCTCTGAGCCTGACATTCAGCCATACTCCTTCATTACACAATACGTCCTTCTCGAAGTAGATTCTCGACCGTGATTTCCACATTCAAGTGACGGCATCTAATATCTGGCAAAACCGAGCAAGGCAGGGATATACCAACTAATCCACGTTACTCGCGATGCCATGAGTGTTATTAAGCGTGCAATAAAAAAAAGCTTACCATACAAATCGCACGGACTGGAACGTTACCCTTGAAGGAAAAAGAAGGAAGTTGGAAATAAATAACAAACTGATCGTCATAGACACCTATCGACAGCCTCAAGGTATATATACCCTGAATACAGCGACCATCGGGCGTTCCCACGGCTTTGTAGCTGTCCTTCAGGCGAGGAACCGCCATATTGCCGAGCGTCGAAGGGGCTTTTCTACGGGCTCTCAGTTAAGCAAGTTTACATGTCCCGTGCCCCCCGTGGCTAGACGGAGAAAACCGCCAAAATGGGCGTTTGAATGCACGTCCCATTCAAATAATCCATACAGCTCGGAACAACTAACAAGAAAATTCGGAGAATTCATCTTCCATAGACGGTCCGTGCCCGCCGACTGACCTTGAAAAGTACAAACGACCTTCAGTCAAGTTTAGATGTTTAGTGTTCGTGTTGAAGTTTAGTGTTGCTCATACCACTGATCTCCTGCAAGGGTCGTGTTGATGGAAAGCGAATAGCTTACATCCAATAGGATTAGCCGGAGATATTCGGCTGTGTGCATTTTTGACGCAGTGAAGAGCAGTCGCTTCCGAGCTTCGCACATGAGGCGAATGTCCTTATTAAAGAGAGCGAATTCAAGGAAACCGTGCTATGCATAATAATTATGGCTTTTATTCATTTGTGGGATTGCCCTCCCACCTAATGCAATGAGTCCACCCAAAAAGAGCCTAAATGCGTCTAGACACTTTAGTGCGACGCCTGTATCAAGTACTCTTGGGTGCTATGTCGTTCTCGGGACACTTGAGGTTTTTTGACGCGATTTCTGAAGCTCGGGCTTTGTAAAACATTCGTGTACAACTAATAGCACCGGCACCGTGAATGCATGCCGCCTTCAGCGTTGACAGGATGCGTTTACATGGAAAGGTTTGTTAGGACTTTGACAAGCCTTTTCAAAGTCGGCTTAATCCAATTACCGCTTGGCAACGCCCGGGCGGCGGTTCAAACCAATTAAAAATCAATTCACTGAACTGCCATAGGTCGAAAGAGCGTGCGCCCAATAGGACGGGCGGTGGCTGACACCTACGGGGGACCTGCGCCTCTGGGGGAGTGGTGAATTAACAGGGCTGTGTGTGTGTGTGTTGACTGCGAAGTGCTAAAACCACACGCCGATCGGGCTGCGTGTGTTGATACCAAACAACTACCGACTTCAATCAGAAGCTGGCCACCCAACGCGAAAACCGTAGTGATACACACACGCACTATTAGCGTTAGTAGATGCTCAATCACCAGTCGTATTAAGAGGATGGGGCGGCAAGCTGGTGTGTCATACTTTCACTGCTTTTCGAAGCTCGGCGAAATCCTCCGGGTGAGCGATTGCTGAACGAACCTACTCCGCGAGAATATGTCTTCTGCTGACAGAAATGAGTGTTTATTCATTTCTCACGGAGATTATATGATTTTAAATAGATTTTGTTTCCCCCTCAAAACCGTTTCTCTGCTCCCAATGTCTGGGCTATCAGCCGATGGGGTTTATCAGACTCCCATTCTTTCTTGGTCATTTGTGTTATATCGGGAGAAGGGTCCCCTACCATTACATTCGTACCCGACGACTGGAGCTATGGGGGTGAGGCATGAGATAAACCCACCCCATCACGAAGCCTCGTAGACGGTCAAAGCTCGCTACGTAGATGTTTCTTGATTCTTATCCGTCTTTCCCTCTGTTCGTCGTCTTTGCGTCGACGGATACTGTCCCGACTCGATCCGCCTGGAGGGTAACTTTTCGTTCACGGCCGCTTTCTGACCCCGGCGAAGTTCCACATCAGACGCAACGACTCCTGTGCCATGTGCGTTTCCCTGCACGAAAAGAACTTTCTACACATTTCGTCTTTCGGGCGAACATTTAGCATGCGCCCTCGGGGCGCTCGAGACTAAAGGGGCGAGACGGACGTTTCGAGCTTAACCTGCAACGTTTAGAAGGCGAGCGAGCCCCAGGGGCAAACAGTGCTACATTAATGAAAATCTATGAATTCTTTAACCCTCGATACGTTAGCGCGACGTGGTTCCTAATCAGAGTGACGCCAGTAGCCACGCTTTCGTCTGAATTTTCATCTATGTCTCTCCTTTTCCTGGTTATTGCGGTTTCGGCTAGAAGTCCATGCCTGACTAGTTAACTCATGCGGATAGGTCGCTGCACGTCTTGTCGGCAAGTGACAGCCCTGCCCACAGTTCCCCATGCCCGTCCACCGAAAGCGGAAACACAAAACCTCGAAAACCTCAAAAGAAAAAGAATTGAGGAAAGCTGGGCGGGCGTATTCTGCCGTGCCTCCGTCCCTTCTTTTCCTTTCCCGCCTGTGGGAGCTGAAGTTGAAGCAAGCATGAAAGAGTCAAACCTGAGCGTGCCAGCGGGCCCGAGGGGCTTGTAGCCGGAAAACTGCCATGTCGTTCTCTAAGCTCATTCCCCCCCGGGGCGAATTCACGGCTCAACAGGGGATTTACTATTCTCCACAGCTCCTGGATTATATCCCTACGAAGTATAGTTGGATGTGTGGGCGCCGGTAACGAAGCCAGGCGAAGGATGCAAAATTCATATAGTCACACATATTTATAACTATTTATGTAAGTACATTTACAGCAAAAACAGACAAAGAAAGGAACAGGCGGTTGACACGAGTTGAATAATGGGATGGGTAGAGAGGCGTCCGCCGCTCCGTGCAGATACGCTTGAAAAAAACAAAGAGGAGGGCTTGCGTATATAGATCTAATATAAATCAAGGAGCCCAGCTTGCATTTTTGCTCTAAACCACGCGAACCCATATGCACAGAAATCCCCGCAGAGGATACGCGATCTCACGATGTGACAAAGAAGAATCTGATGCTGTCAATCCCACAGGATCGCTTCGTTTTCGGAGTTTCGATAACACAGATTACCTGACACCGCAATACGGGCAATTTTCGCCTTTGCTGGATACAACGGGTCAGTGTATCGCAGACTCAAGTGTCGAATACCCCTCGTCCTTCACGCGCTCACGGCCTCTGCTCGCGTCGCCTTGAGTACTCCTACAGGGCGCTCCAAGTTTCGCGAGGCCATGCATTTCTTATCCACCACGGCAGAACCGGCGTGCTAAGCTGCCTCGTGACTTCGCGGTGTGTCTTGCTTCGGTACTGGCAATGGCCGCCTTATAAACGGACCCACAGACCGCGTCGCCAACCGAACTTTATGCCGCATAAACTTTTTGGGGGAACCGTGGGAAAACGGGAGAGTTCGAGAAAAGTATGCCCAAGGGTACGCTGAGATCAGCATCCTTGGGCGCCCAAATCAAGTAGACGACCACCTCGGCTACGCAGCCCTGACTGACCAGGATGACGTGGCATATTAGGAAAGAAGTATGTCCTTCGCCATGGATGACCCCCCGCCCAATAGGACAACGCGTCCATTTCGTGGGTGCTGAGAGTCACCAGTAGAGACCGCGTACAACTTCAGCTTCTGAATCGGAAACCTAACATCGACATTTTTCCCCATATCTCTGGGGGTCGTCAGCTGGATGAAGCAAACTTCTCTCTCTGATCAAGAAACTCTGCTGCAGGAATTAGCTGGATAAGAAAGAGACTGAATTAATATCTGCTTAACGCAGCGTCTCGAGTCGCTGAAGTACAGAGTGTACACAAAGGCGTCCAGTGGTAAGGCCGGAATTCGTTATGTTGTGTGAACGTCGCTTGACGACCACGGCCATATGATATCGGATATATCATATAACAGGTATAGAATATCTTGGAAAACGTCTATGGAATTTTTCTGGTGGCATAGATTGTCGAGATCCGCAAAGCTTTGTCGTTGTGTATCTTTTAAAAATTTCCATAAAGAAGACGTCATAATAAGTCTCATATAGCAAGGGTTCTTAGTGGATTGCCATACTGCACGTCGACCTGCACACATCCTGCCATATCCGTACGTATCCGTCACACGAAACTTTTACGCAGACGTCATACTGTCGTTAAAACGCCCTTGAAAGCCTTGTCAAAGCATCAGGCTCGAGAGCCCCTCACCACTACGAACACCATTCCAAGTCGACTGAATGTGACGAAGTCTCCGGTTGTACCTAGGCCTGGCGCCCCCGTTGCCGGATTTTTTTGAAATAGGTACTGTTCATATGGGTCCGTTGAAGTGCTGTTGGTTCCTTTCCACTTCTGAGCGGTAGGGATGTGTCGGCCCTTTCCGTACAAGTTGGTCATGAACCGGTGCTCGTCAGGCACACGGCCGCTGTGATAGAGTACGACTCAAGCCTACAAACTCCGCGCCTATGAGGAGAGCTGATCTCCATCTTGTTACGGTCTATGATCGAAGTTAATCCACTGCCGTCTTAAAGCATACGTTTTTGCATCCTTGTCGGCGAGCGGTGCAAAGATGTTGAGCTGGTTCCCATTTGGACCCGGGGCGCCGAGTATCTTGGCCAATTTACACCGCTAGAGCAGGCCAGGCGACGCCCGCCAACGAAGACAACTGAGGAAAGATATGGAAGCGAGAACTCGAATCGCGCTGGGACTCCCGAGAACCTGAGAGAACAGAAAAACTGCGATAAGGCTAGCCGAAGACGCGTTGGCGCTAACGCCTTCGGCCTCTTTCGTTCCCCGAACTGGCACGCAAGACTCGGTAAGATTCGAGCGTCCAGCCATGGGCCGGTGTTCGCTCATCCCGCCTGGCCACAGCCGAGATACGAGCACGTCATCAAAATTTCCGACATCACTTTCATGACATATCCGTCTAATGTCTCCTAGTCCAAACGGATAGTCCATGCAGACCCTCACGACTGCAGATTGCAGCGGTGTACGTGGTTTTGCGTAAAACCTGCCACGTATTTCGACGGGGAGTCGTATACTGCAGAAATGGCTATTACGTACGAGTATGCGCCAGCGATTCGCGGCTGCCAATCACCTAGCATTCACGTTTCTACTACTTCTACGAACTAAGTTTTGATGGACGGCTGATCGCTCGGTACGACCCTCCTAAGAGAATCGAATCGAAGGACATAACAACGGCATCCGAGACCCTGGTAGGTGTTTCGAAGGAACGTTGAACTAGCGATTTTGATTCGGCTCCGCTGTTTCGCTTACCTCCGCACGCACTCGTCAGGCTAGCGTCGTCTGTGAAGGTATCAGTAATGTTAACCGTACGAAGACATGCCGTAATTTCTCGCCATACGACCACACGCACATGCTTGAGCGTCCTTTCGAGCTTCGACAGGTTCCTGCTCGGGAAGGTGTCCTTCTTCGCATTACCCCGCAAACGTGCGAGGATTTCACGCCCGAATTTTCTCAGAGATTGAAGCTGGCCTGCGATAACCACGTCGGCTGCCTGTTTCTGCGCGTCGGGCAAGAAAAAAGTTGCTACAAAGCGAGAATTCCCCAGTTATAGCACGTGACGAAAGGGGGAACTCATATTGCACTGTTTCCCTTAGGAACAACGGCAGGTTTTCGGGCGGAGCACAGAAGCTACCACGAAAGCTTGTCGCAGGCACAGTATTGTTATGTAGATGGTTACGAGAAAGGTAGGTTTCAGAAAAGCTGCTGAATGACACTGCCGTTGCCAGAGAAACCTGCCGAAGTCTCGAAGGAAACAGACGTTGTGGAGAGCGCGGGGATACCTAATCAGGTTACTCAGTTATCTACGTAGTACTGGCTCGAAAGTGGAGCTCCAGCGAGACGTAGAGCCTGGTATATTATTGTTAGAAAGACGTTTAACCGTACACAACGCAACGCAGAAATACGTACGCAATTCCTGTGTGTGAATTCGGTCGTCATTATACCCTGCTCTTGCACAATAACTTCTCATCGGCGTTACAATGATCATTTTTAAGAACGACTCTTTGGATCAGAACGCGATTTTCCGTATTGCTATTCCGCTGTTGAAATCGCTTTAAAAAGAATTGGCTGGATTGCAAGACAAACATAGTAGCAGTAGGCTGTTGGCCAATGGGACGCGTGATATGCTTAATGGGTAAACGCAATTAGGATGACGTGGCTGAATCGTTGCGTTCTTAGAAAACATGGGAATTACATCCGATCTGTCGCTGTACTTCATTGCGGGTTTTCCCATGTTTTCTACATTTCGACCACAATGGACATTGTGCCAGACACCTTTTGTAAGATCTGACTATAACACACTCTTCACCGCCCCTTTGTTCAAATTTCCCTTACGGTTTAGACACGAAAATTTGGCCTACCTGCACTGCCGATGCATTGATTCATAAACACTTACCATTAGCATGTCCCAGGATTATATGATTTCATTAATTTGACAAGTAAGTTGAAAAGATTAAAGGGCAGGCCAGAGTTTTGAACTAACAGAGCAAAGAGGTCTGTTGACGCATTATAACCCCTATATCGGTCCGTTGAATTCATCTGCAAGAATTGCCTGAATAGTTGCCTACCGAGAAGCCATTGAAAGAAGAATGATTTATTGATTTATAAACTCTACGAGCCGTTACGATAAATTTAATAACAGCCTGAAACTAGCTGACGATCCGTCCCAAATTCCATCACAGCTCTGCGGTTTCCAGTGGAATTGGCGATAAGGAAAAGTTGAATCGACGTCTAGATGCACGCAGTTGGACAAATGACGAAAACAAACGTAATCTCTTGATAGTTCTACTTGCCCGTCGTGGACCAGAGCGACTGTGAAAGGTACCAACCCGTACTTCATGCGTTTGGACGAGCGCAAGGCCATCGGAACCAATAAGCAACACCTATTCTCTACCTAAATGTGTCACAAAAATCAATCGAGCAGAAATGCCGGGACATCAAGTGCACAAGATCTCAGCCACGCGCGGAAATGGGCTTAGGAACTGACCCATCTTATCCCGGTGAGTACAGGCCGCACTCCGATCAGCGAATGCAGCGCAAGAGGCCCCTCGAGGAGGAGGAACGCCGAACCAAAATCGTATGCTCGCCTGCAGGTAGCTGACGCATAGATGCGGCTGCATCTAAAGTATCGAAGTGATGTCTTGCCAGTTGCCGACCTGCCGACCTGCCGAACCTGGAGGTGGAGGACACGGAGTTCTAGTGGGTTCGCATGAGCGGTTTGCGGACATTTCATTTTGGCATTTGATGCCGAAGGCTATTTGCTCTAAAAAAATTTGAGAACGAAAAGAACGGAAATAACTTCGTTAACCTACGAGCTAATCTGCTGTACAAAGACAGCATCGATTTGCATGAGCGAGATTCCGGTTGCCGCATGGTTCGAAAGTTCTTAGGTTCTCTACGTCTTTACCGAACAGCCCACGAATCCTCAGGGAGGTAAAATAAGGTTATTCAGCATGGGACAGTCGATTAAGTATATTCGTAATTTATATATGGACTCGCGTCTTAGCTGAACGATTTACGCGTCGTTTGGCTCCAATATGCCTCGCATTCGTTCACTTTGGGAAACATTAGTATTACTGACGATAACGGTTCTTGTAAATAATATGATGAAAATGTCTTTAATTCAAAATATTTGAGAATTCTAGAATGCTTGCCTTAGTGATAATAATAATACTAATAATAATATAATAATAATAATGATAATAACAATAATAATACATTGTTAAAATTATTTTTCCCTTTCAAAACAACAGCCCTGAATCAGCCCTCACCGGCGACTGGACGCACGAATGACAGGTCTCTAGAACACTTTTCAGCTCCGCAAACATATTCAACAATTTGATAAAGTAAGGCTATTACAGCGCAAAGTTCTGGCCCCACACCCACACACTTGATTTCGATTGTTCAAGCCGTTCAAGCATAGTTCTTCGAGCACAGTTGCGTATCGCCGTAACGTACATGACTGGTCCAGCAACCAACGGGCGTATTAACATGGTGCTACGTTGTTTACACCTAGAATATCGCCCCAAGCGACGACTAAACATCGCGTGAATTACCAACAACTAGCACGTCTGCTGTATTAGGTAGTAATTAAAAATTATCATCAACTGAGCAGTTACTACTGTTCGTCGACAACTGTCACTGCATATCGAAACCTATTTGTCTTCGCGACTTTAGCACATCTTGCTCTTCCTCGTTCGGCAAATCGAGTTGGAAGGTCCGTTCATCCGACAGACCACGGCGGAAGGGGAGCCCGTACCCATGAAACGAGCAGCAATGCAATATTTTAGCGGAATGTTAATAACATATTCCGCTATGTTATTAATATTCCGCGACAATTTATTCTACCTATTCATTTCCTCAAAGTAGACGACCGCCACATGTATAAACTATAGAAGATAACGCAACACTCATCGAAGGTGGAAGTGTAGCGGACGATGCATGGTCGCGTTGCGACGAAGGCCCCTTGCCAAAACCCGTTACGTTTCGTAGATACGGCGCAGAGACCTTACCTATAAGCACATCGACACACGCTCCAACACAACGCATCCAGTTGTACGCAAATTGTCTTGTCACAATTACATTATCCCGTATGGGAGTGCCGTGCGTCAATTGGATGAGCTTCAACTCAGTGGAACGTAACTCACGGTACGGCTGATTGGCTTGGAGAGATGGCGCCTTCTCTCCAGAGAAGCCAGAAAAGGGTACATCAGATATTCGTCGGGGTGGAAAAACGCTGCCAGCCATCTTTGATGGTTAACCTAACCGCTGCCCGCTAAATGCTCAATCATGACGGCGCAGAAACCGAGCGTACACGACAATTACGCTCAACCGTGAGACACGGTAAAAGGTACCCATGAAAGCTAATCCCGCCCACGAGATCGGGGGAGAGACGCCCGGAGCACCCCGTGGAACCCCAGTAGCCTCCCCCATGGAACAAGCGCGGAGCACTCACACACGATTCGATCGTTATGGCCGGATAGGCAGACAATAGCTCCAAAATACCGCGAAGTAGAGACAGTTCGACCAAACGAGACAACGACGTTGTAATCGTATCCTCTGCGACTTGTTCCTTTCTGAGTTGCTGGAGAGGGCCTAATCCAAGCACGAGGCCTTGTCATCTCGGATTGCCTGTCTCGTCGGATTAAGTCTGATACTCGTAGCTGCTAACGAGAACGGCTGATGAACTCAACTTAATGGCGCTGTTCTCGTACGTCTACGTTCTGCGAGAAAAAAGACGGTTTGTGACGGTTACAGGCACTAGATTGATGAGGCCGAGACAAAAGCCGCCAGTTCGAGAGGATGTTAGAAGAAAATATACGCGCCCTTATCCCTACCTTATTCCACGGTCCTAGAGCACCGTTCGAGATGCGTCGTGCCGGTGAGCACACAACGAGTTCAGCGAAACCAGCAAAACGGATACGTAGAGCACGTTGGCGGCCGCGAAATAAAAGAATGTTGAGCGCAGGCTTATGGAGAGCAGAGTGAATACAATGGCACAACGTAGGGGGAACGACAACAACAGGCGGGCAGATTCGAAAAAGCCTTGAGCACCTTGAGAAAGCGATAGGACACGGCTTTTCTGCCGACGGCACCCATGCCCAAGCGGACCTTGAGTGGCGGCTGAATCGTGAGGGATGTGCGAAGCCAATCGAATAATTCTTCTAGGTGGAGAAACTCCTACGTGGCTCGACGTGGCGTGGGATCTAGTAAGACGCTTACTCATCGAGAGGTGGGAAGAGCTTTGGGTGGGTCTGCTGAGGGACGGTCATGGGTCGATGCAAAAGCACAGACGAATGAACGAATGGAACCTGGTAGACGACTCGAAAACAATGTCGAATGTTGATGAAGTGATTGCGACATTCGATCCGTTGAAATGAGTGGAACTCGCCTCCCTGGCGGTCCTTTCCACTCTTTGGAACCGCCTAGAGAATTGCGTTCAGCAACCGTTCCCAGATATTTTCCATTTCGACAGCATCATAGCATCGGCAATGGGCTGAGCTCTTGGAGGCCGCTGTTGATGCCATTAGCAACCACTATCGAGCCCGAACGCATGGCACGAAGATGACCCACAAGCCACCCCAAACGCCATGGTTTTCCGCTTCGCGACATTCACATCGCCATGCTAACATGACCGAAGTTTATCGACCAGTCACGTCAGAATCGCAATAGTTTAATCCGAGACGCTACTTTCTGCCCGTTTACCCTGGTGGCCGTCGGCTATCCGGTTTCCTCCCCGACCGCTACCCTCGCAGGCGCTCGTGTCAGCTAAGCTACGAACACGAGCAAATGTGGACGTGGATTCGGTGGTCTCCACAGCTGGGGTAGCTTTTGGGGTAGTGGTTGTTTTAATTTACACATAGGCAAGCGTATAGACTTAAAACACCGCGCGGTGACTCGTTGCAATGAACAGCTCGAGAGGTCTGCCGATTTGCCCCTACGCCCATTACCTCACACATATTAGAAGGGAATACGGCTGTGTTGTGATTTAGTTAAATTTAGTCGTTTGTTTATCACCCCATGGGACAGTCATTATCCAGCTGCAGGTACTGGCCCGCAGAATATACCAGAAATTCACACTTACTCAGGGTAGTCCGCGCATGCGATCAGGGTTAACCGATTCATCTTGAATACCCCCGAGTACTCCGACGCTCTTAACATTATCTTAGCTGTTCTGGCTAAAGCCCGAAAAACTTCTTGCCCTCAGGCGTCTCTTACTTCAGGTTTTTTTCGCCATGAAGAGAGGACATTAGCAAATCTGTCTTCACTTCGTCACTCGGCTGTCGCTATCCAGGTGCCTCAGGGCGAGATAGGACACTTCGTCCTGCATATATAACACCGGCCGCCGACAGGACGACCAAATAAGTTCATTATGTTGTACTACACGTCTATTAACTAATTACGCGCCGAACGAAACGACCCTCCCGTCATTGGATAAAGAAGGGAGAACTTGAAGAAGTGTGCTGGAGGTCAAGGGGTTATAGGGGCTGTAGGAGGGTGACAAAACCGGAGCCGCATAAAGAAGAGAGAAGCATAAAATGCGGAGGAAATTTTCCCAACCGGCAACCGGACGTCGACTAAATGAGACGTAAAGAACCGATGCGATATTCAGATTAGGCAGAAAGCGACACTCGATTTGGAGCCTTCTGCGTGTCGAAAACGCGGTGATATCGCAATGAGTGTTTCCGATCAGACCGACGAGGTGGGGCGTCCTCGCGTCGACCAAATCGTGGGTCCTTACGGCAGGGGTACTTGACGAGTCACACTCGAGCGTCCGTAAATATATGGCGCAACGGTCGAGTGGAACGGCGAGTTTTGCTCGATCGAGTCCGAGCAGGATCTGATAGGGAAGACCTTCGTTGAATGGGACGATGCAAGAGTGAAGCGAGCAGATTCGCTGTTCAGGAAGGAATTTTTTGCGCGACCAACTCATATATCAGCCTATTTATTACTGGCAAGTTTCGCAATAGCCTCGAAACTTGTATTGTTTCGAGGCGATAATAATCTTGGTGTTATTTGTATAGCAAATGTTTGAGGTAGTTTCTCAGTTGACGTTTAGTCTATCCACGCATTCATGCACTGCTATCACGTACTACGGGGTTGACCAAACATAGCGTAACGGGAAATTCGCATAATTCCATTTCTTTCCCATGCGTACGCTGTTACCGAAAAATTGTGATAATTGCATAACTAAATAAACCACACTCCACTATCCAGCTGTTCTCCGCAGGGGGCAAGGATCAAAGGGAATTCCTTTTTGCACTTACGCAAAGAAAATGCAGGCCAGAAGGCTTGTCTGAATGTCACTTGAAATTTCCAGATCGTAAGCGTAGCAGGCGCTGTACTCCACAAGTATTTTTATCGTGGAGCTGGCGTTTGTCTCTGACGACGACAATTCGGGGCGACCAGGGGCAACGCAGCTAACGCATATAACCTTTTCGTAGATCACTGCAACCCAGCATGGGAGGACCTGCAATCTGGGGCGTCTTTCATAGTCGACGGGGGGATCAGAAGGTTATAGAGCGTAGCAATTCCTGGAGCATTGCTTTACAAGTGGTTATACGGCTGAGTGGACGAGCAAAAGAGTTGTTTATCGTCGAACCCCTGTTTATCTGCCTACCTTCTCTAGACGAAAAATGCACAGCCCCGTCGCCGAAAAATTCCCGAAAAAGTACGCCACAGCATCCCCAACGGTGGCTGACGGATACCCCCATATCAACGTACACCCCAATGGGAACCTTTTCTGGACGATTACCGTCTCGTACGTCGTTTCCGTCTGCGTCTCACAGTCCCTCGTCGTACGCGTCGTACACGCGCCCCGGAAGTGTATACCCTGTAGGCACTCGGAACTTCCTTTACTACTCACTCGATGTTACTCCCGGCACTCTCAACCTTCCCGTGCCGATCACTTCCGACCCCACCGGAAAGTCAAGCGTCGGCTGGGGCATCCATTCGAATCCCGCATCGGTGGATGGCATCTGTTGCTTTTGGAGCCGAAACGCGAGAGCCTTTTGTAGCAACAGTCGACCACCACGACGAAACAATTGTCACGCAGGTCAACCTCACTTCCCTTTCTCCTATTGGCCTTCGTATTGACTGAGTTCCGCCGCGTTTGCCACGCCTTTCTGACGGTCCGAACTTCGGCATCGATCTCGAGCGAAATTTGATGAACACTCACGGGCAGGTTCACTGTACACGCCCGAAAACTCGCCATCGCTGACAAGTTTTCCGTTGAGGTGTCTTACCAGACATTGCCCCAAGCAAAACGATGAGATCGGACGCCCATAGCGTCCTGCGATGGAAACGAACGGCAGTTTTAAACCGTGTCGCATAAGGACACGCCGGCGGCGGCGGCGTCGCAACGCTGAGAAATTCATCGAGCGACTTCAGAAGTGGAACCCAGGATGCCAGGGCGGAGAGGGGCAGCCTGGGCCCTGAGGCCAAGTGGGGCCACGGCAAACTCCTGAGCGCCAGTCTCCGAGTAAAATAACCGCCTCGAGGCCTTTAGGAAATTGCCATCTATCTACGGCGTGTCTGGGGAGCTTTTTTTTATCGATCGAGGAGGCAACAGCGCCCAGGGCGCGGAGGTTGAGGAAGTTTGATTGTACTTAGACGGCCCTGGCTGTGTCGATATGTCGAACGCCGGTGGGGACAGACGAAAGTCGCGATAAGTTTTTGAGGAAGAAGCAGCGAAAATATTTGATTCAGCAGAAATCCGAGACGAGGTTATCCTCCTTTCGACATTATCACAAGGGGCGGCGAGTTGGGGAGTTCGTGTGTCTCCAGGACCCCTCCGAACGAAAACGCCAACTTCTGAGTTCGGCGGATTTCGTCGGATGATTCGTTTAATGAACTTGCATCGCCTATTGGCCAATCGCTGGGGTACCGTCGTAGTGGTCGCCATACTGGGCTGCGTTGCTTTTCGCTCTGTTGGGATGTCAGCCTGAGCTAGGCAAAGACACCCTCTGATACCTCCAACAGGTGACTATGACGCGGAAATTTCCGCCGTTTTTGGCTAGCGTAAGAGCCATAATCCTATCTCCAGGCAGAAATGAGTAAATATCAATTCGAAAAATCCTCTGAGCTCCGAGGCTCAGATCTCAAATAGAGCTTAGACGACAATAGCCAAATAGGAACTCCCTCGACTGTCCGGCATTCGAGGGGGTGCACACGCAAACACAAAACGCGTAAGTTGGACTCTACTGTCAGCTGACAACACATGATAACTAACAGTGTCACCAGTGTTTACGGTGTATCCATGTCTGTACGCGATTCATGTCTCACGCGCAGCAGTTCAACGTCAGATCAGCTTGAGTCAATGGGTCACCAAACGCACCACGGCGATGTCGTTGCAGAAATATTAATTTCCTCAACACTGCCGAAGATACCCGACCCGTACAAAGCGGCAACGGTGCACCAGAAGCACTCAAATTCAATTCAGAGATGGGTTCCTCATCAACAGTTTGTGCTGATACAACGACCAGACGCAGCTGCAACGCCCTTGCCCCTGGCCTGAACGAAAGCTGCGCGTCCTTTTGAGCACTGCATTTACGAAGCCGCTTGGAATCGAAGACGAACTGACCAGAGGCGGGGGGCCACAGAGAGGGCCTGTTCTTCTAGAAGATGAAACAACCACGATAAGTTCTGGTGGCGATTATTGGGCGTATCAATGAATATTCCTTTGATTGCGAATTGCTCGAGACGCACTTGATGGACGAGTGGACGCGCGTCGTTGATAGATATGGCAACGCTGACATGCACACAGATATCGCTCGCAGGAAATTTCGACTGGGAATCTTTGTGCGTCCAGCAGGGCTTGCGACGGCGTTCTTCGCTTGAATGGTCCGATAAGAATATTTTTCTAAGGGTTATCCCGCATGATTCTGTGTCAATAAAAAAAGGGGCATTTATAAGAGGCATGTCGTGGCCGGATGTGAATACATATTTGCATAGTTTGCCCAGGGGCCATTAGTCTCAGCAGAGGTTCGAATTTAACAAACATAAGTCCGAAATTTAGCAGACATGAGAGGCACCGAAACAAGGACTTCTTGGCGTCACTGAAAATGTGAGCGTCTGCGCTATTCCACCAATCGATCATCGACAATATCGTCGTTTCAGGCGGGTGACTCGCCTTCCACCGTTTTACGTTCGTCGTTTTGACAAGGGTCCCGCCCCGTAAGCGTCACGTTGACAAGTTAGCAATAACTAGACAGCTCGAAAGACGATAAAGAAGGCGAACACCAGCGTCAGCAGCTGTTCTACGTCAACCAGGGCTGAAATCGCTTCAAGCGGGAGCCCCTCTACGGGACATATTGAAATGATGGAGAATTTATGCTATTTCTAATCGAATGGAGTAGATTTTTTTCTGCGCAAACTATGAGCGCCTTTTTACAGGCAAACTTTCCAACGACCGTGAGGCTTCTAGAGCCGTGAACGCAGGAAAGAAGTTTAATTTTACCTGCTTTTTTTTTGTTGTTGTTTTTACAAGAACATGTATCCCACTTCTTTAGTTGTTTGCAGCGGTCGGTGCGTTAGTGGTAGATGCCAGATGGTGACTGCTAAATTCTAACTTCATAGCTTTTTCAAATAATTCCTCGAAGATGTCTGGCTTCTGCTTAAAAACTTTTTTGTGATGTCTGGTCTTGCCTGAAAGGTAGTGGCCCGAAGATGTATGCGTTGCGAAACAGCTGTATTTGCCAAAAGGCCAAACAAAGATGGCTGGTTTATCTCGCGCGTGCGTGAGCGGGAGAACCGTGGGAAGTTTGCGTTTCATGCAGAAGGTAAAGCTAAATCTCTTTGTACAGGCAAAAAATGACTGTTCTATCTTCGTTAGCAGCTGTATATCGGCGGATGACTATATTCCGTATAGAAGCGAAGATCGATTTTTTCGACGTTTTTGCCAATTAGCCTGCATAGTATTCTGTGTCGGATTTGATATGGCACCCTGCGAGAACTTCGAGATCAAAAAGAGTACACCCTGAACCTAAATAGGAGGAAAGTTCGCCTTTTGTTCTTCGTGCTGATGCAGGTTCCGCCGGCTGATATATAACAGGCTGGCCAAGATCAGGTGTTCGTTCAGGACACATACGAGTACCTCAGTGTGTAACTTATTTTCCTATGGAAACCGGCCTACTCCCTCTAACGGGACATAATTCAACTCGCTGGAAATGACAGCAAACTTTTCTCTCATCGAACCCAGGCAAGCAGAAGCGTCCACCGACGTAAGGCTATCGCTGCCATAACGGCCTTGTTACAGAAATTAACAATGGATGCAATAATAGCTCGCGGTCGTAGTTTCCGCAGAGGGGGACAGAAACTAGGTTTTTAACGCCTCTCCGAGAAAGACCGTAACAGAAGTTTCACATCGAAACAGTTACATGGGTAACGTCAATTCTACAAGAACGTAGATATAATATACAAAAGCCCGGAATGGGGTATATGACACTCACGTAATAATGAGGCGATTATAAGATGACACCTATGCTAAAATGTGTTGCTAAGCGCGATAGTCGTACGGCAGTGTATGGGTGCTCTGTTATTCTGAGTGCGTCCGATGGCCATACGGAGAGCTGGCAAGCAATGATCGAATCCGAAGAATCTGCAAAAGCAAACAGGCCAGCGATTCATCAGCGAAGCAGGTTTCTTCCTTGGAAGGTGTATTCTACCAGTCTCTGGCAAGTATCTTGGAAGTTCGTTGAGTGTGTGACGTCCGCCAAAACACCTAAAAATCGCTGACGAATCAACTTGTTCAAGCTATGCCTTGGGGTTTCTTGAATTGAAGGTTTTTTTGATTTTCGAAGGTCGACGTTTAGATATGGTAAACACAAGTGATGCGAAAAAAAAACCGATCCTAATGATCTACCAATGTTGCAGAAAACAGCTTTCGATTGGAGTGCAGTGCCTTGGCCTACTTCTATCCCAAGGGGCGGAAGCTGGTATGGTGGTGTAGGCAAGCAGAGTCGTAAGGCAATCACAAATCGGCAAACTGATTACCGCCACTTCTTCCCACCAACGCAGAGTTTGCAGCTGCTCTAGGAACCATCCCCACAGACGACTACGGCCCCGTTCTTACTCGAAGACGCTATATGGGGTAGATTCAACAGCTGACTCTGTGTCTCACACGCCCATCAGAAAACTATCTGCTGAAAAATACGTTTTCGATGCCATATGCTAGTCACGTCTCGTCCTAGGGGGCGCAGGGGGCGCCGAGTATCTACATCGACGACACAGCGGGGCTTCCGTTTTCCCAATCCGGAAAGACATAGCGGGGCCGCAGGAAAAAAATCGGAAAGATTAATATTACGGAGATACCCCACGTCATCTAATACCAGCTTCGCATCTGTCGGGGCTGAGGTATACTCGTCAGGATCGCCTTGAAAAATTGATCGCTGCCTAACGGATGTTGACGCAGATGTCCATCGGCCGCGCCCCGAGAGCCTGGCGTCCGGCCAGCGGCCTTTTACCTGGAAGGACCTCAGATCTAGTCGAACCATTCGACCTGGCCATGTTCCGTTGATTGTTCGCCGTATAACTCGTCAGCTGCAAGTACTGCGGATGCGACCTACGGTACCGCGTGGACGGTAGGCGCCGGCAAAGGTGTAGGGCGTAGGAGGGTAGCGGGGCACGGACCAACTACAATTTGCCGGAACTGTCCACCGGTTCCTTCGGCGCGGGTCCCACCTTTACCTTGCATCGACCCTGCTGGAACGCTTTGCTAATTTCTCCTATCTAACTTTTGGCCGGATTTGTGGCTGGCGACAAGCGTGCAAATCGGCGACGCCAATGGCCTGGAAATTCCTTGCGCTCACATTAGGGCACTTTGCTAACGAGCCGAATGTCAGCCCCGGCAAAGTCTCAATAGGGAGAATTTTGGAAAACCGTTTCGAGAGCAATGTACAGTGGGAGCAAGGGGATGTTACGGTGCCGAGGCTTCAGCCGGGGGTTTAATGTGTCCTGGTGCACCGATCGAGGCCAGGCTGACGGGCCAAAGTGTAAAAGAAAGAAATGACCGTTTTGACTACGCGCAGGTGACGCGCCACATTCGAGGTGCAGGATGACTACGCCTACGCTGGACGGCAACAAACTCGCATCCCAATTGAACCTATCACGAGTTGGGGGATTGTGTTCCCTCGACCTGTAGAATATACAACTTAGATAAATTAGCTTACGAACCGGCAAGGAATCAGCAGTGGAACTTTGATGGCCGAATTTCGCTCGCTGTCGTGATCTGTTCGAATCGAACCTGAGTGGCCTCTGCTACAAGCGGACATAAACAATGACATATCGGGTTGTTCGCCAGACCTGGCGTTACCAACGCGCATCGCGTCGAACCGACTACGCCATCGGTCTTGGTGCGTCCATCAACGACTTGTTAGTTCGCCTGCCCTGTGGGAATTGTTCATTGAGACGTTAAAGAGAAGCATACGTCTCGCTCTGGAAGCTATCATATTCACGGGTGCGGAGGCAAGATGGCGTATATAAGGTAGAGGACACGTAACAGTTCACTATTTTGTTGATCAACGGCTTAATCCTTCGTGAACTCCGCCTTCCTCTTCCTTTTAGTTTCTTCTCTTGAACTCATCCTTCACATAGGCGTTCATTCCAAAGGGTACAACTCGTCCGGCCGTAACGTTTAACGATTGCGAGCTGGTCTTGTTTCGCTTGACCACGACGACAATGGGCGTCGCCAATGTCAGCCCATGACATTTCTTCATGCAGCCCCGTCCTCGAGGCTGCTCGGACCGTAAAGATAGTCAGCGCAAGATCGTGCGCCGAGCTCACATGACGCGATCGTCTGGACTCGGTGCTCACAGAGCTAACCTCTGGACGCCAGCCAATCACAAGCTCACCCTAATGGGCTACGCCTGGTTCCTGTCCTGCCGCCCAGCGCGTCATCCATTGCGCCACCGACCGCACCCCCCGTCTCGCTTTCATTGTCATCCAACCGGGCCTCAATAGAGCGTTATTTAAGCGTCCCCTTGCGTCCCTACGAAACCCTCTCAGTTTCATTCGGATATTTGCCGTCCCCGCTTCCGTCGAGCAAAAGCTGGGACGCCGCTTTTTCAGCCTCTTTTCGTTTGGTTTTTTTGTCTGAACCCCCCAGTCCTCCTTCTCGAGTGTCCTCGTATGGTCGTGGTCGTAGAACGGGGCGGGTTCACCGCGCCCCGTTCTATAACCGCCATCCTCTACGACGTTGTCCTTGTTTCTCTCCGTAACTTTTCAACCCCGCTGTAGGTTTTGGGTCTCCATGTCACGGCGAAGCTCACGGGCGCAGCACGACGCTTAGTTCAGCCTCGATATCATCCACACACACACACACACACACACAGACACACACACAGCGCCTAGACAGGGAGACGCCGGTGTCTTGTTCATCGAAGATGTCTTTTACCCCATTTCCACACAGAGCGCAGAAAAGTTGCGCAGGACCCTACGCCGACATTTCATAGCGGACATGTCAGTGCGTCGAATGGCTGCGTCTGCTCTATTGTTAGCGCGCGGCAGCTGTTTTCATGTTTTTTTTATGAGTCGACTAGCCGTGACAAGGAGAAATGCCCCGTTGATTCGAGTGTAGTCTTGCCTGTGCCGAGGAAGTTCGGGTCCATCGCGCAGAGTTGCGTTTGAGGAGTCAATTTCGTCAAACAGCCGTCCATTGACGCTGAACAAGCAGACACTAGAAGACCATAGGGCGGCGAAGTATAAGCCGACATGAGGACAAACATGTGAGGGACCATATTTCGTGGCTGTTACTCGTATATCGTTCTGTTGCCCCGCTGGTTGGGGTGAATTTTTCGTTCGTCACACGCGAACTTCACACGACATGATGGCGTTAACACAAAATCTAGACGCTCGACGCAGCAAAACGCAAGTAGTCGTTAAACGAGGCTATTTCAACGATCTCCTACGCCATCCTGCGCGCATAGTCGAAGAGGGGAGGCGAAGTGCAAAATTCTCTACTCATCTTTCTTTCTTGTGTGTGTGTGTGTGTGTGTGTGTGCGTGTGCGTGTGTGCGTGTGCGTGTGTGTGTTTATGTGTGCACCCCACCCTATCTGGTCGTTTCAGTTGAGGTAGGTCCTGGACACCCTTCATCCTCATGGGCACTCAAGTCTCTTGGTCGCACGCGGACGGCCTGGGGTGGCCTAACCGGTCCACGGGCCACAGAGCCGGCCGAACGCGGACGGGCCGACGTTTCGCGGCGGCCGTCACGAGAAACGTCTTGAGGCGGCTCATCTGGCGACAGCTCATCGCACCGCTTGTACTCATTCTACTTCTAAATCCACACGCCAACGACACACATGCTGGAGTGCATGGTAAGGAAATTCCTTCGCTTCTCCCCTTCTGGTAGTCGGTGTTGCGAATGACACCCGTGAGCGGACCGTAGCGGTGCCTAGCGCAAACGGGTGTCGTAATTGGAATAGACAAATAAACGAAAACACACGAGGTTACAATATTTCGCCGGTTTCAGCATCATAATGGACAACGTTTTGAGCTGAATGACGTGCCGAAAAAATTGAAGGGAGAATTTTGCTGGGAGAATCTTGAAGGGAATAACGCTAATGCTATCCAATTTGGACGCAGAAGCCGTACGAATATATGCAGACGCTTGTTTAACGACACGCTTTTAATTTCAGGGAAACGTGCCTTTTTTCTCGTAAGTATCGCATACAAAGAGCACACTTACAGAACGCCACACCTCGAGTGCTACGGAGATTTCCTTTAAGAACGCTCTCTCGACTTCCACACGTGACCAGCCTATTAAAGGGCAGCAGGCGCGCCAATATTGCTTTCGCATTTACTATAAATTGCTAGTATTACACCGTCCCTAGATCCAGACTGGGCCGTAGGTCAGTGCCCACATCGCGCACTGCAAGGCTTCCCTCTCGAAATCGCATTGCAACTCCCGGGAAATGATTGGGTCCACATGCTCCAATGGCACTCCTAGAGAAATGATAGCCTTATGGTGAAGTGCGGAGTTGGGGACTCAACCACGAACCCCCCGCCCTTTGCCGAGTTGCTGCGAGAGGCGCTCACTCAAACCCCCAAATCGATGAATCATAACCCTTGTCGAGCTCGCTACCGATTCACCGGTCGGCCAGCCAAGCCGCAGCGATATCTAAGCTTGCCCTCGTATCCGCTCCCGAGCTTCGCGTCTTTCTCCTTCCCCGAAGTCCTAACTGCTCCTGACTAAGTTATAACTCCGGGACGCTCAATCTGGCGTCCTCTGCTTTGCTCCGCTTCCTTTTGTTGTGCCCAAACCGTGGTGGATAGTATATCCCCTTTGTCGTCATCAGCTTTGCTCTTACCTCGGGTAGCAGAGATCAAGGCGTTCCCCTGCCAACAGAGCAGCCCCCTCGCTCTTCTTGGTGATGCCTTCCCAAGCACACGACATCGTGGGCTTCACCAAACCGAATGGCTTTAGATTAGTATCCGAGTCCACGTCGCTGATTTCGATGAGCAGTTGTTTGCGTCGTGCTTACGTCGGAACGCATCCGTCGATCCATCTGACCTGAGTCCCTCGGCGGTGAGTCCAGGATGGGTAGCGGTCATTGAGTCGCCGCTCAGAAGATGAAAAGGACCCCCCAGCCTTGGGGTGTGGTCAGCTGACGTGTCATATACACTGCCATTGGAACAGAAATTCACCGTTACGTGAGCTGAGGGTCAAACTATTATTTGAATACCTCGGCTAGGACACGCGTAATCGCTAAGCGAATTGTGCTAAAGCGTACACCTGACGTTCACAGGGGTACCTACCTGGCTGCGCGTTGGATGGAGGCATCGTGATGACATACTCGAAGCTGGTTGTGGTCTCAGGAAGGGCCTCGCCGCTACAAATTGTTAATGTTTACCGGTTACATTCACGTGGTCGTTCAACTTGTAGGTAGACCAAACGAGTAGTCGTGTGTGTGTGTGTGTGTGTGTGTGTGTGTGTGTGTGTGTGTGTGTGTGTG
>MNPL01010273.1:33251-43920 GCA_002081605.1 Tropilaelaps mercedesae
GGTCTATTCGTTAAGGCCGTATCGTCCCACCAGTGCTGTTGCGCCGATTTACGGCGACACCGCGTGACCGAAGGATGCCTGTCAACTCCCGACCTCGCAGCGCACGTGCGTGCCCAAGTCGGCCCTCGGGTGCGCGTTGCGACCGAAGGAAAAACACGAAGGCGCGCGGGTCCCCGATATTGCGCGCTCATATTTATGGGATGGTCCATCGTTACGATCAAAGCGATGCAAAAGCAATATTCCTCTGCTCTGAAAACGCTTCAAGAGCATCCGGATGCCATACAGGCAGACGAAGCAGACGTTCGTCCGACAAGAGCCTGGACCCAGGATCGAACCAACGAAACGAGTTAAAGGTCGTGGACTGACTTGTGGCTATCGGCAGATCCCCATTCGTTCGAACCACGTCATAACTAGCGACAAACACATGCACGTTAGTACATAAACTAAATTCGCTTTAGTTGAACGCACAGGAACACACGAATCGGCCGCCCGAGTCCGTTCTCAAAAAACCCGAAGAGGGGAGCACCTTCTTTCGGGTACTCGAGAAATTCGTTTCATTCGTATCTAGCGCAGAAAATAAATATGCTCGAATTCCTTTTTGCGTAGCCGGAGAATGTCGCGAAAGACGATCAATCATATTTGGCGTTTTTTCCACTCGTTTCTCATCGGATTTACTACTTCTGCTAGCGCCAGGCTTTCGCTTCCTCGTTAGCAAAGGAATTGTCAGCGCCTGACGTCGTGGTCACGCTATCGAATCGTCAGGCTATGCGCCAATATCAAAGGGGACCGTCCGTATTATTGTCCCTCAAAAAAAAGGACACAACCTCAATATATGTCTGTCGCTTCGTTGCATCGTCTGGACAACGCGGCAGCTGCTACGACGGCAGACCAGCGACACGCGCTGATCGGGGAAGCGCGAATTTGCTGAAATCTTGTTGATATGTATGAGAAGCGCGTGCCTTCGAAGGACGTCAACACAACTTCGATGTACGGTTGCGTCGCAGCGCAACGACGGTGTCAGGCAGGCGCATTTGAATTATGCATGAGGACAATCCCTAGGAAAAGGATGCCCTTTTCCCGCGGATTCCTCTATCCATGGCTAGCATTGAGTGTGTCACTTTGTGTTGTTGTACGCGTGTTTGGTTCGTATCCGTAAACAGTTTCCTCGACGAGCGTCTGCGATGTTTTCACTGTCAGTGATTTGAGTTATCACTTAGTCGAACAGTTCAGGCTCTATGGCGGCAGTTGGCGGGTGCGGAGGTTCTCTTCTCCTTTTTTTTCGCAGCTGTGCTAGACTGCTTTTTCGGCATCTTCCGGTCTCATAAGGTCGGTGGAGAATTATTCGCCACGAGGGCCGCATAGAGTACCCGTCTTAGGCCTTGACATGAGGGTAAATAACGGACAACGTTCGACGAAACCGTGCGTCCCTTGAAACTGAGCACGAAAGTTCACGAAAAGAACATTCTCTGAAGATATCACCCTCTCGTAGTAGAGGAGGTCACGGTTCACCGACTGCTAGTTAAATATCGATTCTGATCGCTCTACGATGAAGTCGAAGTTCATAATTACCACGTTATAGGGTCCTGCCGTCATGAGACCCAGGAGGTGAGAGAGGGATTTCGTTGAAAAAAGCACTCGAATATATTTAGCTTCGGCTGAAGGGCTACCCCGTACACGTTTCAAGTCGCCCCCTAAAGTTGTCAGCGCTGACTGAATAAAGTTGTCGGGGCCCACATTGTCTGCTAAGTAAATACGAAAATCATTTCTCTCAAACAAGCACACACAATCCTATATTTATTTGATTTATTAACGTATCATTTCCACAGGGCTCCTTGTTAAATTGCGGACGCGTCGGTACGCATGCTAATTCGCTGACACCAATTTTCAATATTATTATCATTTCTATTACTACAATTATTACTATCACACACAAGTAGCGTACTTACGTAACTCGTAGAGGTGGTACTCGTGTGTGTTTATAGATAGTGTGCATTATCATATACGACCCGTAACGTGCACGATTTTTATCCTATTCCTCCTATTTCAGCTGGTCCGCCCTCGTGCTTCATGGAGTTCGATAGCACGGCCAGCAAGCAGGGCAACTTCAGTTCTCCGGCATACCCAAACAACTATCCGGAGAACATCGAATGCTACTACACGTTCAAAGGTACGAAACGCCACGGGTCCTAACCCAGTATAACCGGAGTAACACACACACACACACACACACATATGATAGAATGCCGAATCAGTGATGGATCATCGCCATCTACGCAGAAAGCGCTAGGAAGCGATATCAGAGAGAAGAAGAACCACTGAAAAGGCTACAGAAGTCTAAGAGGAAGACTCCGGAAAAGCGACTGAAGGCGAGTTTCGAAGAGGATTTTCGATGGCAAACAGATAGCAAAGTAATGGCACAACTCTACGCTTAGCCAGTTACTCAGGTGATCGGGTGTAGCTAGAGAACGGCATCGAAGCACCTTTCGGACGTCATGAAGCTGTCAAACGTCGTTGGCTGGCTGAGTGTTTCATGGCCGCTTTGGAACTTCCGCCGAGTCCGCCATTGCGATGGAAATTGACACTGACGGAGCGACGTCAGCTGCTCCGCGCGTGCGACAACGAAGCTTGAAACTTCACCCTTGGAGGGTTTCGGTTACGGTAGCCCAGACGTTTATTGCCCAGATGGCGTAAAATGAATGTGGACGTGCTCGACTGAGGTTTGTACGCGTCTCTGAGGCGTCTGTCCAGCCCCTCATCAACCGTTCACTCCCACGCGGATTTCTGCGAGGTGGCTGTATCTCAAAGTCGAAGCTTGTGGATCAGCGCTTCGAGTGCAGGCGTCCAGTAGTGACGCCGGCGCTGGGCGAAAACTGAATCTACAGGTCGAAAAAGACAGCTGTTGACATTCAGGCTCTCGTCAATTAGGGGGGGGTGCGCGATTGCACCAGGCAGAGACTCGGCATGTCGTAGCCTCATTAGGTCGCGCAGTTCCAACGCCTAAGCGAACCGGTCCACCGTACGAACCGTCTACCGTCACTTACGTGGAATCACCACATTCCGTGATTCCGGCGTTTCGAGCAGGATTTGGAAAACCCTCGTAGGATCGGCGATAGTTGGCGGCGTCGATGTAGACGCCCGTAAATCTGCGACGTCTCCGAGAAAATCGGCCATTTCCGCGGCTCTGCCGAAGTCGTCCAACGATTTCGAGAGTTCCAGATGTCAGTGTAAACGAATGTTTGCTATCTGTTCTCGCAGTCACCTCAACGAGTCCCCACCTCACGTCTGTCGTCAGCCGTGAGGTCGATACGAATCTGCCGAAGGGCGTGTCACTGCCATAGAGGGTGGCTTTCGTCTTGGCTGTTTCAAGCAACATCTATTCACCTCGCAGAGATGGCCAAGTCTTAGTAAAGCTAGCGGAATAATTTCGTCATTTCCGGTACGTTTACGTTTGCCACACGAGGCCGACGCGACTTCTCCCGTTTGGTTTGCGTTGACGCGGCCCTCGAATGTGATGGGGCTACTCTGGGGGGTAATTCCCTACGGAGAGGGTTCCAGCTGATCTGGGGATAAAGGTTACACGACCGTCATGGAAAATGCTCCGATCTGTCACGAGCAAATAAGATCCTGGCTCGCGCGGGGCAATAAACAAGATTATCATTCATTAGGTTCTACTGCTCCGAAACTTTGTCATCTTCCTTCGGTTCTTCGTAGAAGAACCGTCGCTACAGATCGTCGACGCCCGACGCTGTCGATAGTAACGCATTCAGCGGCCCCCAAGGCGACCACCTCGAGACTACGAAGGCCACCTGGCCTAGTCGTGGACAGTATCTGGTCGTGACAGCGAGTCCGGGGGTCGGGTCGCTCCGAAGGTTCAGCACTTTCAGAACGCGTCCTTGTCCGAAACTGCAGATCTTCTGCAGGGTGGACTAGCCGGAGGGTGCCTGCGACGCGCGGGGGTGCCACGGGGAAGTCGATGGGGTCCGACCCGGGCCGCGGCACGGCCCAGCTGACGAACCCCATCGAACAGAATTCCCGACGATGAACAATCGGCCCCAATAGCTTTCAAATGGATACGCAAATAGGGGGCATATTCGATTGTCGCTTGTCGGCTGTTTTGTTCGTCCCGCCGTCCCGTACGGCCGATCTGTCTGACGGGTCGGGCCGTGCCCGACGAAGAAGACCTTTCCCCCAAACACATCCGCTACAAACAGAAACCCGGGCAACTCCGAGCAGTCGCCCGTGTCAGGATAAACTTCTACGCCGTTAAGCTGATTAGCGCGGATCTGCGGCTATTCAGCCGGGCGTTGCGTACAGGCCGGGGGCGCAAAACAGTTTTGCTGGTGAAGTGCGAAGACAGCAGAACCGAGCGGCCCTGGGATGTTGCAGATGGGCAACAACTGCGTTTCCAAGTGAACGTTGTTCCTCTGTGGACTGGAGTTCACTTGCACGCGAGTGAAGGAGTCGCATGGCACTGAGGTGCCGATGTTGGTTTGGCCTGCAGTCGCGCTTTTGGCTGGGTGGCGGCATGTGGCCGACACCCCCGCCGGCACGCCGCTGATTTGGATCCATCCGGTAGACTTCCGGAGCTCGTCTAAATCCTGATGACGATGATGATGGGGCAACTTTTCAAAGCTTAAACAATGCGTGAGGTTGCTTTTCGCCTGCGAAGACCGGCGTAGCCGAAGGCGTTCTCCGTCCGACCGAGAGTAGTGGTACAGGGTAAGCCTGGCCCGGGGTCCTGCCAAGAACGCCTGCAAACAGACTTCGACGAAGGAAGTGGCCGAATTCGGGGATGCGTTGGGGAAGGGGGAAGTGAGAACTCAAAACTCTGTATTTCTCGCACTCTGAAGGCAGTTTCCAATCGCCTCAGCGTTTCCTGAGCTCAGAGGCTCTTGTTCGAGCTCGACGAGCTTATGGGGTGCTGCGCCGACGGCGCTCTTTAGGAGGAGCGCCTTCCTTCCCCTACGACCGTTGCGGCCCTATCGCAACGGTTTCGAAACAACGGTTAATTACTTCCGGAGCATACGAATCTCACGGGTGGTGGGGGGGGTGGGCGTGCAAGGGAGGCGGCGATTAGAAATGGAGACTTCGACTTCGAGGAAGTCGGATAGGGGCCATGTTCACTGTCGGATATGTACACAGCAGTCGGCGAGGAGTTCGGCCGAAGCGGAGCACGCCAGGCACTCTCCGGGAGCACGATAGCCCCTCACAAACATGTGGCGTGTCAGGACGGCTCCGAGCATCGGGACGTGGCTCAGCAAACGGCCTACAGTGCGCGTGACTTCGGTTCGACGATGGCGAGAGGCGCGGGCAAGAAGACCCGCCCGGACCTGCTGGAACAGGAGTAGGCATTCGCATAGTCGTGCCTGTGGTACCTTGAGAAAGCAGATGTCTGGACGCTAAAGAAGCGGTAACCCGGCTAATTGTTAACCATGTGTCGGACGTGTTGTCGGCAGAAAGGGGTTGTTTTGCCCGATCGTCGCAAACCGGCCGCTTGTGGGGGTTCGTCGTGCTTTTTCGTAGGCGCTTGCCAAGGAACGGCAAGCACCGACTTCACAGCGCAGTAGACGTAGTGCGGCCGTTTCGGTCGAGTTACTGATTACGGTGTGAATATCTCGTAAATATGAAAAATGTATTTTACATTCGTGAGCGATTTGAGAAGATATGTTCGGACTGGTCTGTACCGTTTCGACCCGTTTCGAGGGTCTCAGCCCTACGGAACAGATTTCCTGTAGGGTCAATTTCAACGTAGCACCGTCCTGGGGAATACACAAATGTACCACAACACACAGACATCCCCGAATCATCTCAACGCTCAATATGAAACCGGTACCGTCAAAACTGGAGCCAGACAAATCCTCAGGTCGGGCGCAGATGCACGATGCGCTTAGAATTCAAGGAAACGTCTGCAACACCGACATCAGCTCGGGTTCGGACTATAAGCCACAGCCCATACTGCGCTGTTCGAGAGAGCAAATGCGTACCTCATGGTTCGGTTGTCTGCCCAGAGGCATTACGTGAGCCCCCTTGGGGCACACGCATCACCCGCCGTAGCAACGGCGCCGTAGGCTGAATTGCGTGATTCGAACGGGGCAAACGACGCCCACCGAAAGGCTGTGCGAAGGCCGCACAGCATCGGCGCGGATGCAATGTCCGTGCCACAGAGTACGGAGATAGACGGGATCCGTGCCCGGCACGGTTGGATCGATTTTGCCGTTGTATAACTACGCAGGTTTAGTCCATGAGTAGGCCTGGGTACCTAGTTAGCCTGGCCGCGCGCGGTGAGGTGGCGTTTGTGCGCAAGAACACAGTTGCAAATGTGTATCTGAGTGAAGGTCACGTTTGCTGCGCGACGACCGCGATCATGTCAGATATGGCTTTCGACAATCGTATATATGCATTGGCTAAAAGTCGAGGTTCTCTTCGCTCTGCTTCGTAGACGAGGGCGGACCGGGTCGCGCCCCCTCGGTGACGGGGGTCCGATAAAGAACGTACAAGAAGAGCACTAGATAAACATCGCAAAACCCATGGAGCAGAGGTGGCAAATAGGAACGCTAAGCCGACATAGATGAGCGGGATGGAAGCTGCGCGCCCGACCGAGGTAGTGTTTGTGTAACACGACTCCTCAGGGCCCCGCGCCCCCACCGCGCCTCCACCGCGCCTCCACTAATAAGCGAAGCAAGAGAGGGGAGTATGTACACAGAGATAAAGAGAGATAGACAGCAGCAGTCAGGGGTAAAAGGGCCGTGATGCGAAGGGCATTTGTCAGAAGAACACTACTGAAGACACGGTGCTATGCTGGGCGGACACGATATAGGCCAACTGAGCTGTAATAAACTGTCTTCGTGTTCGTCGAAATAGTAGTCGTTGTCAGTGATCGTTATAGTGACAACCGATGATGTCAACTCTGACAACGTGGGTACAGGCCAAACAAAGAAAATCGACATTTTTGATCGATATATGACGAGTGAGCCATCCTGAAACGTAATATTTGTGCGTTTTTGGGCTGCTGCGACAACGACATTACACTACGATGGTGCGAGCCACTGCTTCGTTGAGTTACAAGTATATTTAGATCGTATGGCTTGAAGGGAACTCCTGAAGTATTTTCGTGAAGAAGTTGAGACAGGCAGCAGACGAAACTCCATAAGGACAAAGAGTTCACTTCGGGGTTGTTACTTGTTCGGTTTTTGTAACACGCAATAAGCAAGAGCTCTTGTTTGATAGATGAAGAAAATTATCTCTTCATACTGGATACGCAATTTCGCGAGCCCCTCATCTAACGAGAACGGTCATACCACACATATTAGTGATCACCAATAATAATAATAATAATAATAAATTCACTAGAGCAACCGTAACGCTACATTCCCATGTATTTATGATCTGTTTCTGCTCCTTGTCCTCCTCATCATCGGTCGCTTACTTCAGGCCAGGAGTCAGAAACCCTGCGCATCACATTCTACGAATTCGAGCTGGAAGAGCCCTTCCGGAAGGGGTGCCTGAACGACTTCGTCGACATCTCCACCATCAGCGTGGCGAACGTCAAACAGTTGGTCGGCCGCTTTTGTGGAACGTACGTTCCCATACCCCTGCTCACGATGAAGCCTCGCATGGAGATTATCTTCAAGGCCAACCATGCCCGGTCCGCCAAAGGTAGGCGAGGAAGTGGAGTTCGGGCCCTTTTTCGGGTAGACGCGTTGCGCCATGATGTCGGGGGCATCCGTGGCGGATAGAAAGCATTGCCCAGCGAGTACCTTTTAGTGGATACGGTTATTGTTTTCAGCATCATCATCATAACACTATCGTTATGACTATTATTATCGTTAGTCAAGTCGCCACATGGCCAGGACTTTTTCCTCTAGATGGTCTATTCCTCCGAAGCTCTCTCTGACAGAAAGCGCGAAGGTGACGGCATCAGCTGGCTAATTTGTGTTACGAGGTGGAAACCTCATCGTTTACGAGTCGAGGTAGTCGGGGACGTCTAAGTGTACGGTATGTATGTACTATCATCATTATTAACCGAAAAAAGCCCTCATTATTGGGGTGCACTCAGCCCCGAACCGGCAGGAAACTCTATTACGGCAGCTACATCCAGTCGGCCGAAGTCCTCATCTTTTTCTGTGTGTTCGTTTATACCGATATCACTGCATCGCACGCTAAGTAGCACTCACGCAACACCTTCGAACTTAGTCCTCTCCGGGACAGCCGAGTGACCACAAACCCCCTTAGACTTTCGCTGGCCGGCATTATCGACGGCCTTTATAGGCCGTCAGGACATCCACCTGCGCTCGCCTAGCGAAATACCGACTATCCATTATCTGCGTTGATCCACCGCCGACAGAAGTCCGGAGAGACGTGGTCCGGTTTCGGTATCGTCCCTCGGCCGCTATCGCACTTCGCCACGCGTTAGGCGGGTCATCTTCGCCGAGGTAGTCGGCCACCGCGTTATACCTCGCCTGCGCCGCAATCGATCTTTCGGTGGCATTTCCTCTGGTCGAAGGGCCGAGCTTGCCCCCGCCGTCGGTGACGATTTGGAGCACCCGGTGATCCAAATCGAAGCCCCCCTGTCCACCCGGCTTCTCGAGTTGGCCGAGCCGTAGGCACTGTTTTGATTGAATCCTTCCATCGGGAGCTGCGCCCCCCGACTCGCCTGCGGAAAACAGTCGACGTTCTCCAAAGCGGCTCAGAGACGACGCTGGAAGAGGGAGCAGCTGGTGGGAACGCCGGTCAGCGGGAAATGATCAACGCCACTTGGGGCTAGCTAAGATCAGACCCGAGTGTAGTGGATCTGAGTTAGGTCGACGCTGCATGAACAAACAGTCCGCGTCTGGATTAGTCGGACGGTCAAATTCCTGCTGAAGCTAATATGGAACATACGTGGCCGTCTTCACCGTTGTCGTCGTACGCGGCGACGAGACCGTCGGCGGCGAGTGCAGGCTCGATGCAGCCTTTGCGTTCGGCCAATAACTTCACGATGGTGTACGTGAGGTGAGGTATGACGATGACGAACACTGGAACTATTTTAGGAGGCTAGAAAAACAACGCGCGGATTAGACGGTCTGAGGAGGACATGGCAGGCCGCATCTGAGAACACGCACTCCTGCAAGCGTTCGCCGTACAACGACATGTTTCCGGGCGTCAATATGATCTCGACGCGATGGCTAGGCGGTTCTCTGACGCCTGACGAGACGATGGAGGCGATAGTCAGTCGACCCATTGGTCATCCAGTCGAATTGCTCTGGGTCACGGAGTGGGGCGCTGGCTGAAGCCCAACCAGCCAGGCCTGGCAACGTTTCCTGACCAACGGCACGGAAATATCTCTCGTTGCGTTCGTAATAGTTAGATTAATACGCGTGCGCGAGGACCATTACGTGCGCACTTCGTCGTCTCGCGCGAGTGAGCTCGTTACACGTGAAACGCGATGCCGATCGTCAACCCAACGCGAGATCTCGGTAATGGCCAACGGCTAACCGGAGGACGCCACAGACGAGTAAAGAAGTTCCCCGTCACGTTTCATTGCGGCGAGTGGAAATGTGGCGAAAAGCGGTGGAAATGTTTCCACCGACTTCCGATAGCGGCGCGAGGCTGCGCGTAGCGGTGCTTCGTCGAGGGATTCTGCGTACGTCAGCCATAAGGCACAGTTGTCTGGTTAACGTTTGTGCTGACGAGACAAATTGAATATAAATAGCGCACTCAGAAACCGTTCGTGGTTGGGGGGGGCGCGGGTGGGCGGGCGATAATCTGCGCTCGGAGCTACGGCCATGGCAGTGGAGCAATTTGAGACCCTCTTAGGCTTAGATGAACGCTATTCTTTTAGTACTATTATGATCGTTCTTACGGAGTCCACAGGGCCGCTGCGACAGATTCGGACAAGTCATTAACATGGCGTAGGCCGTAAGACAGTTCCGTTATAAAGTTGGCCGTCGGGGGCAGAATGATACGCAATTGCTGCCCTCGAAGCGCCCACTTCGTCTGGCGATGTCCTGAACCCCGTCGAAACGTCGTCTTCGTCGACACGGGAACGGCATCGCTGAACCGCAGTCCCTCGTGAAGCCTGAAGTTTTCGTGGATGTTCCTTCGTCGCGCGAGTCCTGCTTATTAGTCTGGCTCACGTGGGAACTGACTTGTCACTAACGGCACGTTCAGAGCGACAGAACGTCTAAGATCTTCTTTGCCGGCAGCCCAAAATCGAGACATAGAATGAAGGCCGAGACGTGACAGGATAGCTACCAGTCCTTACGGAACCTTTCACCCCCCGTCCGCTTCGTCCCGAACCGCAAAGACGCTTCCTAATCGCGAACGTTCTCCGTCGACGTTCGTCGCGGGAGTATTTTCGCGTAAATCCCCGTCGTACAACTTCGCCACACGATGGGAAAACGAAGCCACCACGAACGAGCCTCATTTGACTCGTCTTTAGTAGTCGACCAGCGGTACGAACATCATCCATGCGCCTATGGAGGTTGTTCGAGTGGCAAAGGAAATGTCGCGGTTGCCAGACGACATTTCGATATGAATCTTAGAATTAGCGCGCGCAGACGTTTTAGAAAACGTCTGATATTTGTTCCTGCCAAGTGAGATTTGGCTTCGGGCTATTTGGCATTGACTGTCTGATTCTCTGACATGCCGAGCCTATATATATATATATATATATATATATATATATATA
>MNPL01010274.1:10551-22399 GCA_002081605.1 Tropilaelaps mercedesae
CTTTGTTGGACTCCGCTTTTTGCCGACGGCCGATGCTCAGTTGCGTCGCGTATTTGCTGTAGTTTTTATGCAAACATAATCAGGTAATTTACTGAGTCGCGCGGACGCTCTTGCGCTAAAACCGCGCTTCACTCAATTATGACCGATGGGTTTAATTCTACGCCCGGCTTAGCATCTTACCCCCCCTGGCAAACTGTTTCGGTGGCTTTCAGCCCCTGCATCCATTTCGCGTTTTGCTCGCGTACTCGCATCTAATAAACACGAACTCTCTATTATCACC
Organism: Tropilaelaps mercedesae; assembly: GCA_002081605.1. Taxonomy (NCBI): domain Eukaryota; kingdom Metazoa; phylum Arthropoda; class Arachnida; order Mesostigmata; family Laelapidae; genus Tropilaelaps; species Tropilaelaps mercedesae. The sequence goes on from MNPL01010274.1 coordinate 10,832, forward strand.
ATTACGGGTGAGGAAGGCTAACTAACTAAGTACGCCGTCCCACAAGTTCCAACATGACGGCCGCTGACATTCCCATCGAATAATCCGCTTTTGAGTACCGGCTTACCCGGCCCGTCCTCAGTTGGGCTTCGCGCTGGAATATGCAACAGGGAAGAAAATTGGTCCCAGCTCCGCTCGCCACTTCAACGGAGCTCCGGGTTTTACCGGAGAAAGCGCCCAACCAGGAGACGTTGGCTCGCCGGAGCATCGGGTTATTACAAGACCCGGTTTTCGCTGTACGCAGTTCGGTTGGACGAAATTCGCGCAGGGGCCGCCGACAAAGGTAGATGGTCGTCTACAGCTTCGGTCGGGGGGATCTGCAAGTAAAAATTTGGCGGGATTTTTCCTTCGACCCCCGGACGCCGCATTCGTGACTCGTTCGAGCTGCCGAGCGTCAGAGCTGAGGCGGGCCGGTGCTCCGAGCGGGTTTCGGTGCCTATACAGGTGTTAGCCAGGTGGGTCGGAGAAGCCGGCATGCGGCTGAAATTGGCAGATCTGAGGTCTGACCTTACTCAGTGGAGAAGCCTACGAAGGGTGGCGCTTAGATTCGTACGTGATTACAAACAAAAGCATTTATCTGCTCTGACAGACCTCTCGGAGATCCGACATCGCGCGCACGAATTGGCGAAATAGATCGACTCGTTGCAAAGTGACGAAGAACACGAACTACGCACGAGTTCTCTGTGGAAAGTGCGAGGTTTTCGGTAGAGCGGATCCTCGCGGTTGAACAAAACGAGTCAGGCGCGAATATGCGAGATTGTCGACTCGTCTGAGCTATGCGGCTCGCTATAAGGCAGTGACTCTTTCTAGCCCAACGTTAGATTTCGAACGTTAAATAATTTTCGCGCTTGCCAAAACGTATCCCCAATATCCATCCAGCCTTGTTCTGACGTATCAGCAGCGCACTAGGGTTAAACACTGGCACCGGATTTTGTGTTTTCCAGTCGGGATATTTTCGAACTATTATTTTGTCAAGTCATCAAAGCCGATAGCGAGATCCGACAGCCTTCCTGTCGCAGCGGTCGTTCAGGCTCTGGGAGCCGGGTCGGCGTGGCTGTTCACACTGACCCCATGGGCCAGTCTATCCCGCTTGGATGGTTCCCGCAGTGTCACGCGGACCCAATTCCAGCCGGTGCCACCACTTCCGCTTGGTCCGTTTCGCCCAACTCACCCGTCTGGTACCTCCCGATCAACTCCACTCGTGTGGTTCTGATCTTCTAGACTTTTTTCTTTTGCGTTCATTTTTCTCTGTTCTTCGTTTTTGTTCTCCTGTGCCTCTATCTTCTTTTTTTCTTCGCCTCCCTCGTCCCTCTGTGTGCTTTTCGGTGTGTTTTTTTTCTTTTCGTTATATTTTTCCTTTTCACTTCGGCAAAGCTTGACGTCCGGCTTTGGTCGAAAGGTGCTGCTACCCCCGCGTTGCCTCTTTATGAATTGTATACTCGGTATTCGGTCCATGAGTGCGCTCTAAACTGGCTGGCTCGCCTCCAGCTGGGCTTACCTCCACGTCGGCGGCGAAGGACCACGGCGCGATGCGGCAGAAGGATAGGCTCTTTGTGACGCACCCCTCCTTTTGCAGCCCTCTCCGTTTGCATCCTCCTTAAACAAGGAGACGCCAGGACAACGGCGCTCTCCTCCTCTCGTCTGCTTGGGGGGCTCCGTGAGCCGCTCGAGAGGTCGGATGATGTCGGGAGAGTGTGGAGAGTGCTGGGATTCTGCCACCGGCAGTGGTTCGGCAAAGTGTAAAATCCGGAAGCTTTGTAAGGGAGCATGGGGAAACGGGGCGCGCTTGAACATGTCCCTGGAGTACTGAGTGGAAGCGAAGCCGTCTCGTCCTCTATCCCGATCGCCTACCACGGTCCTGCGTCTCACGATGCCACCAGACGCTCCCCTCTACGGGTCTCTCTGAACCGATCGAAGACTCAGCGTAGCTCAGGACGCCAAAGTCGCTGCGCAGGCCTCGGGCGTTCGGCCGTTGTTCCGTTCCGCATCCCTTTTCCGCACAGTTCCAGGGGGAGTTGACTAGCCCGCCGGCATGAAACTGTCCGACTTGTTGCGCTCTGAGCGAAACCCGGCCTTTTAGCCAGCCGGTTCACTGTTCTTGTCGTCAGCGTTTCCATCTCAGCCTCTTGCGTTGTCGTTATCTTAGTTTTTCCTGTCTGGCGACACACTCATCTGCACCCGTCGATCTTGACGGATTTCCGAAGCGCGGGAGAAGTACAGAATGGAGGGGCGAGCCTCCGGCGCATCGTAGTTTTTTTTTGTGAGTGTCGAAGTGAAGTGAATCGAGAGGCAATCTGAAGAAAGGAAACAGAAGCTGCTTGGCTGTTCGCGGCAGCGTTACCACTTTGCTTTTTGCTGCTGCATTATCTCCATTTCTGTGCCGCAGCGAAAAGGTGAGAAGAGGGGATCGCACGACCGTGGGAAGTGGGTTTACCTCATCTTCTTGCCCTCTATGCCTGGTAAGGCGAGCAATAATAGCCCACAAAATCTTCGCCCTTCAATGTATCTGGATGGAGCTTCTTCCAGCTCTCTTTTTCCCTCTCTCGGGACAGAAAGTTGGCTGTTTCATTCTTGGGTCAGCGAATAGCAAAAGTGGATTGTTAGTTTTATTGGCTCTTCTCCTCATAGGGCTTGTCCTGTCGAAAACCTCGAGGCTCGAAGGCTCCGGAGCCGGGCACGGCACAAAAGGCTTTGCCCGTTTCGACTCAACGAGTTCACTGTCATTGGCCTCGTAGGCGCTCGCGAACTCCGAGAGCTCTTTTTGAGTTGCTTTCGCCTTTCTCTTCTTTTCCACGCAGGCCCGGCGCCCTCGCATGGCCTGACTGCTCACGCCTGCTCATCTGTTCACCTGCAGAGGCTTTCGCACCCCCGCCGGGTCTCGGCGCACCTGCCGATGTCCTGAAAATGACCTCGTCTTGGCCTAGCTTAACAGCCACTACACGCCATAAGGACTCCGAAGACGGGTGCAGTACGCGACCCTTTTACTGTTCTGTGCTTAATCGGCAAACTGGCTACGTTCGACGGCTTTGTTTCGTCGCCATTGAGCCGAAACAGGCTGTTATTTCGGGCGCTACCAGGGCGTCCAAAGATAAGCATGCGCGAACCTCGAAACGTTCTTGTGGAATACGAGACATAGGGTCCATAACAGCTAAGAATGTCGGGTCGCATATGTTATGGTGGGCGGCGTAATGACACTGAGATATCGACACTCGGTTCTAGGACATCCTCAAAAGAATAGGTGAGAATGTTCCTAATAGGCCTTTAATGGTGGCTTACCGGCCGAATAACTGGGCTGTTCGGGCTTTTCGACGGGTTTTTCGTTTCACGAAGTGTCAACAGATCTCGAAAAACTCCGAGGAGAAACACGTTTGTCTGGCGAAGCTCCTGAGTAACGGAATATCAAAACTGACTTCCCTGACTCCGGGGCTCGAACATGTAATAGCATTTTAGGTATGGCCTTTGATCGCGTGGGCGGCCGCATTTATCGCTGGAAAGGTCGCCGGAAGTAGGACGGACCCTTTGTTTAGTCCGCTCGCTTGAAGGCCGCTAGTGTGACATACGCATGCTAAACCCACTTTAGGTGCACCTACCTTAAAATCCGCCTTAGGGCCGAAGTGATATACCGACAAACCTTAAGGCGAAACCCGGCAGGGTTCCCGAGGGGTTTAGTCCTGATATCGCTTTTTACCGCCGTTCGAAATCCTGCACTTCCGGTTCGGTCCCGGAGACAGTCCGTCGGCTTCAGGAAAACTTAGATCGAACTCTGCTTCCGCTTACACCACTACACCATTTTGGTTCCTGCACTACCACTAAAGGCCGCCCGTCCCATGAACGGTTGCCAAGTTGCTTGAAACACTCTTTCCCGCTAGAAAAACGCCTCGAGCCGCTGTCAAAAGGCTCGTGACCCAGACACGACGCGAGAAGTCTCCTTTTAACATTGACCCCTGCGCAAGGTCAGGCCTCTTTCTCTCCGGCCCTTCCTACAGGGGCTACGCTGCGGACGCAAATTACCACGTAGTTTTGTGCCGAACAAACTCCCGATTGTCACACTTTTCGTATCGAGCCAGGCTTCCCCGTGCACGGAAAGGTGTCTGCTGGTAGGTATTACATTCTTCGATCTTCTCTTCGTATCGCGCCACCCGCGGGACACGGACATCTTTGTCGAGTAACAGACCCCTTCACGGGACGAGAACAACTCACCGGAAACGACCGAACACGTCCGGAAGAACTTGATCCGAGCTCGGCTCGTCGTTGCCTGATCTGGCAGAGTTTCGGCACGAACACGTGCTCCGGGAGGGGTCGGAACTCCGGACGCGGGTGTCAAGGACTGCGTTTATTGACTGAGCGGCAATCTGATTACTGCATAGAAATAGGACAGTCGCTCGGCGCGCTCTCATAATAATCACTCATGTCCTACAGATGTATCGCCATCAAGGCTATCGATTCATTCTGTGTTGGAGAACACAATTTGGACATTTAGTTGGCCTTTCTACACGTTCGACAGCGAAGTTGTAGTCGACGAGAATGTTGCTTTACACATGAGTAGGCTGTAATGAGGTGTACATAAATGGGACAGTTATGGACAGCTACCGACGAGATGGTTAGGTCTCTTCAATGCAGTCATGAGACTACTTTCGCGTAGGTATCGGATCACAGATACCCAGTCGGGTGAACATGAAGACCTCTATCGCCACTTCATGCTTCAACAACGGAGGAAAGGTGGCCCGAGTGACATTCAAACATGGTTGAAAATAATCCGAAGTAGAGGACAAAGGACAAATATCGATGTTGAACGGAGAAATGCCAGTAAACGATAGTAAAATCTACAGTTGACGTTTATAGACTACGTATCGACGCTCGATTGTACGTCCGTTAGCCTTGGCGGAGTGCAGGGTTCAAGGATGAGTGCGGTGACGCGTCGCCGACCTGGATGACCTCAGGAGTTCGGCCAAATCCTCCACTCGACGTCGGCCGATTTGCCGATTTGAAGTTCTTCTTCTCCGACAGACGTCGCTGAGTATCTCTCAACGACCCTGATCGGGTCACATCAGACTTAGCTCCGAACGGTGGTCAAAGCGTTCTCGCGTCCGAAGAGCGCACGCGTGGACCCCTCCGAAACGCCAACATCCGTTAGCGGCCGACGAAGATAGCTGACGCGCGTCCACATCACGCCGACACTCGAACTTGTTGCCGCTCTATCAGCGTCTCAGATTCGCCAAATGGGGTCGTGCGAGTTCGCTACATGCCGATCATCTCCAATCGCCCGAATTTTCCAGCGCTGGCGTCATTAACACCAGCTCCAGATGGATATTTCCGGGCCGCGCTGTCGTCTCGGCCCGAGGGCGACGGTGTTCGTCTTCGCGACCGAACTATTCGACCCTTCGTGCCGTATAAGTGCGGCATCAAGCCGAAGCTTTCTCCTCGTTTGGCCCGTCGGACGGTCGTCGGGGGCAATGCATACGCCCCCGAGCCACCTAAGCGTCTCGGAGAGGAAGATCCTGTCTGTCATTCTAGGTCCTCCGCCAAGTCGTTCCCAAGCGTTTGCTCCTGGCCCCCCCGCGATCCTCGCAGGATTGTCGCGCATGGCTCTTGTCACCTGCTGTTATGTCACCCCCAAAGGGGTCCCATGCTCGTCTCTTGGCTTGGCAGTCCAGTTTAGCCTCATCAACCTTTGTTGCCCCCACCTCCGCGCCATTTCCCGACTTACCCTCGACGGCGGCGTCCTCCTACCACCTTCGCGGGACTACGACCGTCCTCGGTGCGAACGCCAGAGTTGATGGTAATTGGTTAGCCGCATTTCCTAACGAACTCTGATTGTACTCGACTGCAACGATGGCTGTGGGAAGTTTGCCCCGTCGGGGCATCTGCGGAGCTCGTTTGTTGCCTCTGCTATGTCCTACCACGAGCGTCGCGTCGGCATCGACCAGCACGCGGCCTTCTCTAATCCAGGACCGCTGTCCCTCGGCTGCATGTCGTCCCACGGCAGGCGCGTATCATTAACCCTTCGTACGAAGACGCTGCACGTTTACTGCGTTCAGTAACAGAAGACCGTCGCCGTTGACGTTCGTCGTGCGAACAGTGTCGCACCTGTAACAACACCTGTCCTTGGTCCACTGGGGGACGGCGGTCCTGTACCATCAATGGGGCCATAGCTAAGGCAACGACCTGGCGATGTGGACCGATTACGCTCTGTCTAGGGAAAGCCTGCCGAAGCGAAACATGTGGAAAGTGAATTAGACCATGTGTGTGTGTGTGTTTGTGTGTTTATGTGTGTGTTTGTATGTTTATGTGTGTGTGTGTGTGTTTGTATGTTTATGTGTGTGTGTGTGTTTATGTGTGTGTGTTTATGTGTGTGTGTTTGTGTGTTTGTGTGACTATGTGTGTGTGTGTTTGAGAGACACAAGAAGAGAAAGAGAGAGTCAGTGGGATGGATGAACTAAGACAAGAGATACACGCAAGAGGAAAACAGATGAAGCGGCGAAGGGGCCTATCGGCTGACTCAGACGTCCTCGTCTACCAGGCCATAACAACAGGCCGCTACGACAGTTGTGTTTCAGCAGCGAACGCGATGTCCCCTTCCAAATGGCATTGCCGCTACCGTTGCGACACCCGTTCCAACAAATAAATGGCTAAGCACGGATATACGGTAAGAGGTCAGGTCTACTAATAATACTGCGTAAACGAAGATTCTGCCAGGGTCATCAGTGTACGTCTGATACAAGCATCCGGACCGCCAGCCAGAGAAAAACAACACCTGCCGAACAAACACACAAAACACGGAGCCCAACGTTCTAGGTCACGGACACGTTTGTCTCGTTCGTCGAGCTTCGGTTACAGTTCGGGCGCAAAAGGTTCCTTAGCCCTTTGCTCGCCTAGGGCGTGTACGGAAGCCGCCTGATCAGCCCCCGGCTGATCACGCATGAATGAGGTCTTGTTCGTCAGTTAAACTGGACCCGATGCTGGCTGAGTCGCTAATCGACGAAAAATCAATAAATGGCAAACTGACAGGTAATGGCTTCCGCTGCGACGGCGGTGGTGGCGGCTTTCGTATGGTGGGAACCTCGAAAAAACACAAATTGCCGAGCCAACGGTGGCATTGGAGGGTCTTCGTCGTTGGCGTCCACGGCGAGCTTTTTCATGACTTCATATACGAGAAGGTTTCTCAGGTCGAAGCTGTCATCGTAGCCGAAGTTCTTCTGGCCGTCGTGTGCAATGCCAAAATGTCCGAGGGGGCTAATATAAATGTCAAAACGTCTCGGAGGCGGATTGGATCGCAATGGCGCTGCGTGCGGAACGCGCCCAACGAGATCAATTTTCACGAATTTTTACTATTCGAATATACGGTCGGTGATGTACAAACACGAGCGAAGTAGTGACTTCAGAAGTAGCCAAAGCTGTTGGTAGCTTTTCGGCGCGATATTGTTTCGACCTAGGTCCGAAGTTCTCGGCAGGTCGCTATTGCGTAACGTGCGATCATAAAATAGATGATGACGTCTCGCCCCTTAGGGGCACCTTTCGCTGTGGAGAAATTGGCTTTGCCGCCGTCACATCAGCGCGATACTCCTGCGCCTTCTGTATAGAGCAAAAATTGCCCCTCTTGAGTCATTCTCGTCACGCGTCAAATCGACCTTCAAATGGGAGTTCCTAAGTCTGTTGGACTATCTGGCCTGACGCTGAGCGCGCGTCTACGCTTGAGACACGGCGCTCCCATCCGCCACTCTCATGAAGTTCAGCTCGATCAATTTTTTCTAGGTCACCCTTCTCGCAGTCAAGCCTGACCGAACAAACGTCGAATAAACCTTCTTGCTTTCGTAGAGCTCGCGCGCAGAGACATTCAGTCGTCTAATAACGAAATGTAAATAACGCGCGTCCAGGAGCGAGAGGTTAGGCAAGGCGTAAATCGTGTAATTGTTCTCCATACGCAACCGTTGCCGGTAGCCTATTCGCCATTTCTAGACACCTACACAACTTTCTGGTCCGTTTAGCTGGTAAAATGTTGGCCAATCGTAATGACCGTAATAATAACAATAGCAATAATGATCTTATTTCATTCGTTCGTGTTTACGTAGCTGCCTGCATAATGCACCAGGCATATGTGTCTCTGTCGATTCTCACGCCCTAGGTGGGCAAATGTGTTTCTTCCCCGTGTCCCACGAAAGCCTAAACGGCAACATATTCCTCTCGTGTGTTAGTGCTGCCTTTTCCGAACAGGCTACTAACTGCTACTCCGATTCCGCCGATTCCAACTAATGGGTGACTTCCATTAGGCAAGAGAACGTCCTTCGCAGGCCCCCGTCCTGGCCCGTTGGGGGTGCGAGAACAACGGAGAAAAAAAATGATCAAGCAGTCCTCCGCAAGGACGAACGACGGCCGAAGCCATGCGCTTAGTCCTGCCGGCTGAAGGTTGTCCTGACTCCGTTGATAGAGTGACCGTCGGACACGCATCAGCCTCCGAAGAAGCTCCCACAAGCAAAAATCCAGACAACCTGACCGCGACGACCTGGTCTCACAGACGAGGTTTGTCTTGCAGCGCAATAAAGGCCCTGCAGGACGCGCGTCCACCTACGGTGAACTAATGTGGCCGTCGCTCGTCGATATTTTCCACAGGAGATACCTCGTTCTGGCGTATGTAAGCTTTTCTTCATCGTCTACCGACCGACTCCATCGGCCAAGGGACCATCTTCGTTGGACTTCTGTCTACGATGACGAACTTCGCACCTGCCCGTGCTGAACCCGTCAGCTGGCAGCTACTCCAGCAGTGTCCGAACCAGGGGCTACGGCCCCTCTGTCTCTCACTCGAGGGGGCCACCGCCATTGCTGTTGACTAGACAGACCAGTGCTGCTGGCGGAGATTCGCACTCCGGCAAAGTGAAAGCGTTTTACTAATAAGCTCAGCCGCTACAAAGACACCATCGGGTAATTAAAATTCCCAGCTATTCCGCCTCTGCGCCGCCGTTCACTATCATCCGAGCCTTAGCAACTGTCCGGTTCGCCCGCGACGGGCACATCCCGCCCCGGGGCAGTCAACACATAGGGAGCGTTTGTCAGTCCCTTCTTCCAGCGGCTTTCGTTTTGTCTCATTAGTTCGAGAGGCTACTCGCGGGTCTGTCCCTACGGCGGCCTAAAAGCAGAGATGATTCACAGTCTTCGGATGAGATCTCCTTTTTCCAGGGGGAGGAGCGGCGGCCCGTTTAGTCATTCAAATGCAAAGACAACCTAGGCCTGCTGCCGTTCGCCGGAGCAGTGACGATTTCTTTTTCAGGCTTCGCCTAAGACTTTTTCCTCTTCCGCCCGGCCTTCCTCTATCGCTATTAGCACTGCATCTTTCCTCGCTCTTCGTCTCGACGTTCTAGCCCAAGCAGAGTCCGAGTTTCTTCGTCTTTGGGGGCTGTTCGGCAAGCGGTGACCTGCCTAATTATTTCCTCTCTCTCATCCTGGCTCTGTTCCTATTTCTCTCTATTTCTCGCGCTCACTCTGTCCCTCTCGCTGTGTCCATAGGCTCTTGGGGTTCGGGAACGGTCTGACGATATCTCTTTAGAGGACGACGACGACGACGAGCAAAAAGTTGTCTGAGTCGCTTCTTGCGAACTCGCTGCTGGCACGCCCTGCTCCTTTGGACGGCCTGTGCCGACACTCAGACAGATCTCGGGGAGCTGAGACGGCCGAGAGACATTCTCCACTGGTGTTCGCCTAACCTAACCTGACCCGGTCTCCGTTTCGGAGTTCGGACCAGGTCCGGCCGTGCGAACATCACGCGCGAACCGCTTGTCTTGGAGAGATTCGAGGTAGTCGAGCGTCAAGGGAGCGCGAACCGGCGGCTGACCGTCAAAAAGTTCATCGTCGACGTTCTCAGCCCACCGACCAGAGGAACGCAACGCACGTCCAGCGTCGTAGCACCGACGTTCATTTCGGGGCTCGGCGTCGCATTGTTCCTCTATCGTCTCTCCATTAGCTCCCGTCGCCTCGTAGCCACTGCGCACCTTTCGTCGCTGGGCGTCTTGGAGCGATTAACTCAACGGACATCGCCGGTTCGGCCAGCGCATCACCGCGCCCGTGCGGATATTCTCGGTTTGCCGGGTTTTCTGATCCGCTCCCTCGACGTTGTTAGATCACCGCGGAAAGCCTCACCAGGAGCTGCTGGAATGTTGAGTTGGAAGGATTCGTCGCGTAAGGCCTTTTGCCTGTAGGCAGGATTACCTGACCCGGGGGACAAGGCCGCGTTGGCCCGTTACGCTTTGCCCCGAACACGAAGGCCTACAACCAGGACTAGTTTATCCGTCGGTCGTGGGAACACGTCGCCTTTTTGCCCGTCGCCTGCCCAACTTCTCGTACAGCCTCCTTCTCCTTTCCGGCCTATGCAGAGCACCGTTTTGGACCCCCCCCTCCATCCTTCTTCCTCCGATTATGCCCCTCTCAGCGTCGCTCGTGGTACCCCTCGGCCCGCAGGAGTGTGTGTGGCCCCGGGGGCTATGTCCCCGCGTGTCCGCTGTTTCTGGTTGTAGCATCGTAACGTCACCTCGGCTTGTGGACACAGCATTGGACATGCCGTCGACGTCGCCGATAGTTGTTGGTCAGGCGCAGTTCTTCCTCTAACAAACATTGTCGACGCGCGGAGGGGACGGTTTCGATGGCGTCGATACGGTGGCCTAGCGACGTTTTCGGTGCCGAAGATAATCTCCGAGGCCGAGTTCGTTGACGCTGGCCCCCCCCTCGGCAGCTGAAGTGGGAGCTGTCTTCCGGGGGCTTTGGCCGTTTCTTCGGGCGGCGAACGATTAGTTTAGGTTACGAATGGGTTGGAGCAGCTTAGACGAAACGCCGGTGAAAGAGAGATTCCCTACGGAGGTGATGTGCGATGGCCGCCTTAGGCCCTACCCGACTAGGGAAGGAGTTTCGTTAGCTGTTTATCCTGTCTAGGGTCTCAGCCGTGTAAACAAGATCGAGTTTTAGCGGATCTAATGAAAACCGCGAATCTCGCCCAGAGACCGGGGAGAGAACTTCGGCGAGAAGTGTTCGCCTCGTCAGAATAAAACGCTCTTACTGGGGCTTTGTTGAGTTCAGCTTAGCTCGTACGGCATCGCTTGGGTCCACCTGCCGCCCTGAATTGTCTGCGCAAGCCAATAGCGATGGCCAACTCAGCTTCGATAAAGGCAGGCCGCATTGTTGCAGGCCGAGGAGTTCAACTACGCCGAGAAGACAGAGCCACGGCAGTGAAAGGGATGTGACCGGTGTCAGCGCACGCCGATCACTTCGCTTGACCGTTTTTGGCGCCATCTCACCGAGTGAACTTACTCTTCCCGCGATACCCCGACTCGAAACGGAACGCGCATTATAAACGACAAAAACGCTACGTTCACCGACCCCGTTTGAGTTTCGCGTCAAAGGGTCAACGCGAGGACAAGGTTACGACGTAAGACCAAGCCCAGCGTTGCCAATAGTGGCCGCGATACCGTCTACCGCCTACACGAACAACAGCGGTGTGAACAACAGGACGACTGTGTGTGTGTGTGTGTGTGTGTGTGTGCCAGATGT